>UXGC01000902.1:0-45924 GCA_900480045.1 Eurytoma adleriae
TTGTGCATGGACTCTGCAGTCGCTTCCTCCTTTTACATTTACATTGGGATCAAGTGAAACAACTAATGGCGATGTGTGAACAACTGTGGAGGTTACTAGTCGATGAAGAAGGAAAAAACGCCTTGAGGTTTGAGATAAAAGTCAGGTATCTCATGTACTACTTCATGTCGACAACTCTTGCTGCGGTCGTTTCTTACGACATTTCGGCACTTAAGACCAGACTTCCACCCACAACTATCAACGGCACCGAGAGGAGGGTACTACCTAGTAGGTCTGTATATTTGTTCAAATTAATATCATAGCAAATAACATCAGTGTTTTCTCTTTAATGTATTTGGGCTTTTTCACTATATTCGTGGAAATTCCTCTAGTTTTCTTCCTCTAGATTCCTCGATCGATCGATACAATTTTTTCTCTTGTACACAATTTTTTAGGTTTTACGTAGAGGTCCAAACAGAACCATGGTACCTGATAGCGTGCGGAATAGAAAACATCACCTTCCTTGGTATTACGATTATCATAATGACAATCGAGACAGTTGGACCATTTTTCATTATGATGGCCTGTGGTTACTTACGGTCAATTCGATACAGACTTATTTCAATGACATCAAAACTTAATAGCAACTACACGGATGTTGAAACGGTCCGACCATTACAAAATTTATCTAAACTTAATTTACGAGACGTGATGAACTGCGTGAATTTTCACCAGAAAGTTGTAGTGTGAGTTTAATATTATAAAATTATTAACGAAAGTGGAAAGTGGAATCTATAGAAAATATATTATTCTAATTGCTAATCAGGTTTTGCGAGAAAATTGAAAGACTGACATGTAGCCTGTTCCTTATTCAAGTACTTTGCACATCTTATAACATATCATTGATAGGAGTTAGACTTCTTAAGGTAATGTACAGAACTAATTGCTTTTGGAAAGGATTATATTTTTTGTGTTCATATTTAGCATGACCAAAAAACTATGCAATATCTTCCCGTTTTATTGCTGAATTTACTACAGCTATTTACATCTCAATGGATTCCGGAGCACCTATTAAACGAGGTAAACATTCTGTTTCAAAGCGCAGGCTTAGTTTCTACATTTTTCGTCACGCAAACAGGATCTAAAATTAGTATTTCCTGGGCAATGTGTGACGAAAAAGTTTGCGGCTTAGATGCATATTATTAAATCTGAAAGTAGTTTTACAGCTGAAATATTTTTCACCAGAGTAAAGAAATTGCGAATGCAGCATACAGCGCAACGTTGGCACATCCTGCGTACGATCCTGTAGCTAATCAAATGCTACTATTTATGATGTTAAGGGCTCAAAAACCCATAGAAATGACAGCTGGTGGATACATAAAATTGTCGTTAGAAACTTTTGGACGCGTACGTTAAATTTGTCAGAAAATCAACTAACATATAAGGTGAAATATTTTAATTTCGACTATTGACTTCTAGATCTGCAAGAGCGCGCTCTCATTTTTTGCTGTCCTCCAGTCGGTCAATTCGGATGAGACAGTAGTTCGTATTACATGAATAGTATTTGTCGAGCACTAGATAGAGAACAGTGTGAATTGTACGAGGAAGAGTGTGTAGTTTAATTTTTTCAGTGTAAAACAGTGTGAATTGTATGAGGAAGGGTGCGTAGTTTAATTTTTTCATTGTAAGAATATAAATGAAATGAAATCTAATAAAATAATATTAACATGGATATATAAAAGTAATCCAATTAAAATAATATATATTAAAAGCACTGTCAAAGAGCCGAAAAGAGCTTTTTTTCGCGGCAGATTTGAATTGAGCTTTTCTTCGCAGAGATCTCGCAAACTGCGCTTTTCTGAAGACTTTTCTTCTATTGGAGCGGCACGTGTTCCTATAGATGTATTGTGTTATTTACATAACGTAGTGATTTAGTTATCTCTCAAACTATTTAGTATTTATTTGTTTAAACTAATATTAGTAATTCAAAGAAATTAGCAAAAAATAAGAAAATTTATAGGAATAGTTATTGAAAAACATCTAAAAGTGTCGAAAAGTGATAAACAATCGACCTAAACGTCTTTGTTTTAAAAGAAACCTGGCAGAGCGTAAACCAGTTCATTTTTTATCAAGAATCCACGGTTATACCTCATTATTAGCGGCAAGAAAAGCGCGCCGATTGAGCCGATTCGAGACAACCCCGATGGGCGTCGAGTCGTATATACTTCCGGGCGATGGCGCGACGGTAGCCAGCAGCGTCCGGTCGGCGATCCGCAGGCCAGTACATAGCTCGGCGCAAAAGCTCGCGAGCCTCCAAGATGGCCTCGTACGTGCGGTGAGTCGATCCGTTGTCCGTATTCCCCGCGAACCCCTCGAGGTCGCGCGCCCCGTAAGCCACCGGGGGCACGTCGTCGCCAAGGTCGGCGACGGCGCGCCCGGGCTTTTGAGGTTAGGACGCCGCGACAGCGCACACGTACGCCGTCGTCGTCGTCTGACGTGTCACTGAGCACCGGCTACTCCGCTTCGCATTTATTTTATTTACTTGACTTTATCTTTATCGCATTGTTGCTTCAAGTTTTTAGTTTGCCCCTTGTTTCTTATTATTGCAGCGGCATGATTGTTTAGTCGGTAATCGGTGCTCCGTTCTTTTTCTTTTTTTTTCTTTTTTTCTGTGCAGACTAGTGAGGAGGATTGGGAAAAATGTATATTATGCACATATAGAAATAAAATCATCGTTTCAGGCTTGTCGATAACAAATTGTAGGGATTGAGTGTCATTCGTGTCATTTGTATAACTTAATATTTTTTTGCAGGCTGGGGATTGCACTATTCTTACTTGTATCCATGGTTGGAGGTGTTCAGAGAGAAAATTTCAAAACATGCGATCAAAGCAGCTTCTGCAGGTAATACATCTGTTATGTGTAAAAAAATTAAAAAACTTAAGTTTATTTATTTCTGCATTTAAAGTTTCCCATATAAAATCATTTTATGAAGTATATAGTTGAATAATATCTACTAGTGTTTACTGATTATTGCTTAAAAAAATTATCTTGATACCGTCAAGTTGTAATAGTAAAAATGTTTCATGTTGACGTAAATCAATTGATAAGACAGTACATCAGAACACGAACGTAATATTAAATTTACTTATCATTACAGTATTTTTTTAAATCTGGTTTTTTTCATGCCACGTAAGAACATTTTCTAAAAGAAAATTTAACAAAATTTGTTACAATTAATAAAATCTTTGATTTAAGAATACAATATACAAATATTTATTTTATTTTAGGCGATGCCGAAAGGTAGAGGCTGGAAAGACTCCATATGAATATGTTCCTAATAGTTTGTCAACTATCAATAATGCAGCTACACTACAAGTTGAACTTGTTAACAAAGATACTGGAATTAATTACATAGTTGAATTAACAGCTTTGAAAGATAGCCTTTTTAGGCTGCGCATTAATGAGAAGAGTCCAGTACATCCAAGATATGAAGTGGAAGCTGCCTTACAAAATCCTCCTAAGCTTGCTAAACTGGAGGTCTTAGAGCAAGATGATACACAAGTTACAGTGGGTAATGGACCCTACAAGGCTAAAATATCCTTCAGTCCATTTAAAGTTGATTTGTACAATGGTGAACAATTGGTCATCTCTACAAATGCTAGGGGTCTTATGAGATTTGAACATCTGCGTACCAAGCCTGAACCGTAAATAATGATCCATAAAAATGCTCAATATATCAATTACATTTATACATACAAACATGATTTTAACTTATGTTTAATTCACAGTAAACAAGATCAGCCCCAAGAACAACAAGAAGGAGATAATGCTGAAAAGTTGGAACCACAAGCACCAGAGTTCCCTGGTGATGGTGCTGAGAATGATCCCGGTGCATGGGAGGAAAACTTCAAAAGCCATCATGATGCCAAACCTTTTGGCCCAGAAGCTGTAGCTATGGATTTCAGCTTTCCTGGAGCTGAATATGCTTATGGTATACCAGAGCATGCAGATTCTTTTGCTCTAAGATCCACAAAACAATCTGAACCATATAGACTGTACAATTTGGATGTATTTGAATATGAAGTCAATGAAGGGATGGCACTCTATGGAGCGGTTCCTGTACTATATGCTCATGGGTATATATCTGTTAAAAACTTAAATTATTATCTTATATGAATAATTTTTAATTTTGTACAATAATTAATCATTATCAGAAAAGAATCAACAGTTGGTGTCTTTTGGCACAATGCTGCTGAAACTTGGATAGATATTGTTTCGAACGCTGACAACAATGTTGTTGAGAGCATTGTAAATTTCGTTTCCGGCAATGAAAAGAAATCCCATGTCGATGCTCACTTCATGTCAGAATCTGGAATAATCGATGTTTTCTTCCTCATGGGACCCGGTCCCATGGACGTCTTCCAACAGTTTACCTCGCTTACAGGAACAGCCAATTTACCACCTGTAAGTTTTTCATTTTATAATAAAAGAAAAAAACAATCTAATCTTTAAAACTTTACGTAATAATAAAAATAAATCGATCAAGTAAAATCAGAATTTACTGATTGTGCAAATAAAATTCTACAGATCTTCTCACTGGCGTACCACCAGTCTCGTTGGAATTACAATGACCAAGAGGACGTTAAGCAGATCGCAGACAATTTCGACCGATACGATCTGCCGTTGGACGTAATGTGGCTCGACATCGAGTATACCGACAGCAAAAAGTACTTCACTTGGGATACACGTAAATTCCCGAATCCGTTGGAGATGGTTAAGAACTTGACGGCCAAGGGACGCAAGCTCGTAGTCATCATCGATCCGCACATCAAGCGCGATCCTGGATATTTCCTTCACAACGACGCCACCAACAACGGCTACTACGTTAAACACAGAGACGGCAAAGATTACGAAGGCTGGTGCTGGCCTGGCTCTTCATCTTATCTTGATTTCTTTGATCCCAAGGTATGATATTTTTTTGTTTTCATCTTCTAACTTAATCTTCGATAATAAACGATCAAGATGAAATACAAAACTGTAAAAAAAAATTATTCATTGAAAAACTTTTTTAACAGGTTCGCGAGTACTACATGGGCTTGTACGACCTAAGTCGTTTCGAAGGTACGACGAACGACGTGCACATCTGGAATGACATGAACGAGCCGTCAGTGTTCAACGGGCCCGAGGTGACAATGCCGAAGGATTTGATACACTATGGTGGCTGGGAGCATCGCGATGTTCACAACATCAACGGCATGATGTACATCATGGCCACTTACGATGCATTGTTCCGTCGTTCGGGTGGCGCCTTGCGACCCTTCGTACTCTCGCGCTCCTTCTTCGCGGGATCGCAGCGTTATGCTGCCGTTTGGACCGGCGACAACAGCGGCGAGTGGAGTCACCTGCGCGTCTCCTATCCCATGTGCCTGTCACTTGCGATCTCGGGAATTTCCTTCTGCGGTGCCGACGTTGGTGGCTTCTTCAAGAATCCTGACGCCGAACTCTTTGTTAGGTAAGAACATCATTATAAAAAAAAGCAAACAATAACAACAAGAAGACCAAAAATTTCAAAGATTTATGTTGAAAGATTTTCTATTACTTTGAAAGTTAGTACAATTACAATTAATGAATGAGCATTTTTGTATCTCCTTCAAGTATTATTAAAATAATTGTTTTAGATGGTACCAAGCAGGCGCCTGGTTGCCGTTCTTCCGTCAACACTCACACATCGAGACAAAACGCCGGGAACCATGGACTTTCAACGACGAAGTTTTAAATATTGTTCGCGAGGCACTCCGTCTGCGCTATTCTTACTTGCCTTACTGGTACACCTTGTTCCGCGAGCATGAAGTCTCCGGTAAGCCTGTAATCCGGCCAATTTGGGCGCATTATCCACGAGAGTCCGACTCGTTTGCTATTGACGATCAAATACTTGTCGGTGAAGCCATCCTTGTAAGGCCTGTATTCGAACCCTCGGTCACCGAGGTTTCCGTCTATTTCCCGGGCGAAGGAAAAGTTGCTTGGTAAGGAAATTTCCTTTCTTTTTTTTTTTTTAAATGATTACGCTAAGACACATGATTTTTAAATGACACTAATTCAGTGATATTCCAAAAATTGATAATACTCACATTTTAATGATGAAATGATATATTTTAGGTATGATATAGACACGATGCAAAAGTATGGCGAGGCGAGTCGCATCAGCATCCCGGTCACGTTACACCGAGCGCCAGTATTCCAGCGAGAGGGCACAATAGTACCCCGTAAAATGCGCATCAGGCGTAGCTCTGTAGCGATGAAGAATGACCCTTACACTCTCATCGTTATCGCAGACAGTCAGGGCAAAGCAACCGGCGAACTTTACATCGACGATGAAGCCAGCTTCGAATACCGTCACGGTAAATTCCTCAGGCTCAGGCTCAAACTTGACGGCAAGAAATTGACCTCAACTCTGGCTAAACAAGCCACGTACAATACCAAGAGCTGGCTAGAACGCGTTGACATTGCCAATCCTCCTAAAGGTATCACTAAGGCTGTGCTACATTCCAAAGGTAAGAAAACGATATATTTTCATTACCAAGTTATCTTGTCATTATCATACATTTTTTTTATATTATTAATCAGTTCTAATGGTTTAAAATTGTATTCAACTGAACGTTTCTTTCACAGCCCAAGGAAAAGTTGAACTGGAAGCCAAGTACAACCCCAATAACAATGTACTGACGGTGCGCAAGCCCGGAGTGAACATGGGCGAAGAATGGACTATCGAATTGATTGCTTAAAGCTTAAACTCAGGAGAGTCAAGCACCTAATAGATCGGAGCAACATTGGAAACGAAAGCTACTCACCAATTCAGAAGTTTCTCGAGTGTCCACACAGAAAACGGCGTGGCAATATTCGTGCAACGTTTTTCATCTGTGATCCAGTATAAATGATTAAATACTTGCAAATGCTGTAATAAGCTACCTTTGTAGATAAAGGAAAGAAAATGTTTGTAAAGCCTCCGACTTACTCAAACGTACAAGTAGCTCAACGGCACAGTTTTTACTTTTAGTCTGCATAGAAATTTTTCTCGTTAGCGTGTGCATCTGTATGTTTTTTCTCTTTTTTTTACATGTCATTTTAGAGAATCACGAATTATTAAAAGTGTACGCTAGTTTTTACGTAAGTGAAATGAATATTTTCTTTTCGTGTCTTCGAGAAAAATGATGAAGTTACTCTGATAAGAACGTTTGTAATTTATAATGGTTGTAACGAAGACATAAATAATACACAATATACTTTTACGTTGTAATAACAAGTCGTTCTTCATTATATATATTTTTTTTTCAAAGATAAACATTAGAAAAATCTGTTATGAAATCTTTTTTCTCATCATCATCTATTTACAATTTCCGTCCGACTTCTCGCGTGCGATGCCTAATATTCTTTCAAAAAATGCTGCGTAGGCCGTGTCAATCAGACGCACTAATCCGAGTGCGGAATGTACTTTTTTTATATACATAAAAAAAATAAATTTTTTCAGGCACGCTCAGTAGGTGCCTGCTTGTGCGCAAGGTATAAAAAGCCAATAGACGAAAGTGCAGATACGAGGAATATCACGTCGAACCAGCGATGATAAAAGTTGAACTGCAGCTCGCCTAGCACCTGCGTTATGATGCTCCGGTACTCGGCCGGCATATTCATGCGCATCAGTAACACCGATGATACAAAGTACATACCCTAAAACAGAATCACATCTTTTAATAAGTATTTCCTTTATATCAATGATTTAAAAGACTAAGACTAAGAAAGACTAGAATCGTTATATTATCTTTTGATCTGTGATAGTGAGAGATCTTTAAGTGTTCATGCATAACATAGTTATTTGAAAGTTTCCTGTTAAAGCAGGGAAAAATATCATTTGATTCTTTGTCGATTTTTACTTTTCCACTCGAACATTTAATTATTTTAGATTTATAAATCTTTTTAATTTGGGAAAGGTATCTTACCATAATTTGAGCAAGAATAAGTACAATAATATTCGATGACTTGCTGCTCGATATTGCGTAGAAAAACTGAAAACAAAATTATCTCGTTTACTACTTAAAAAATAACAAAACAATTATATTACTTAAGTAATTATTTTGCAGGTTTTTACCTTTGTAAGTGTGAGTAGTAATCCTCTAATGGAGGTAACTACGATACAACCAACAAGGTAAAAAGATATATACTGTGACCAAAAGCCAACATCAATATTAAAACCAATCCAGTGCACTGCTATTTCCATTCCTCTAGTTACTGGATCTTTTTTTCCCACTCGATCAAAAACTATATTTATTGTCGACTGAAAAAAAATAATACTCATTAGCAACTGCATTATTGCTTAATTTCATATGTAAAAAGATAATCTTACAATGAAAATTTTCCAAAGGCAGTATATTGAAAAGAAGTAACCTAAGAAATTAAAATATTTTCCTTTCCACGTTGCAGCCCATTCTAGTCGCTCTCTTGCATTGTGAATGTCATGAGCTTCCAAAAATAATTGTCTGGACAATTCTTCTAAAGCTAACACTTCTTGCTGCAATTGCTTTACATCTATAATTATTAAAATATTAAGAATCAAAATAATGTCTAAAGTGAAAATAATACTATATAAATAATATATCATACTTTCTTGACTGCCTTTCATAACAGCTAAGGGTGTCAGCATGCCCCATAATCTAGATCTAGAATCAGTCTGTGTAGGTTGAACTTCACCCTTTTTTGCTAAAGCTATTCGCTTTTTCTTGGCAACTATCATGTCCATAGTCTGCAATAACCGCCTTTCGATTGCTTGTACATCAGCATAAGAGACAGGTCGCATAAAATATGCCATCGATGAATAAGGATAATTCACAGCACCAAAGCCTGAAAGAAGAGCCATTACCGTGACACCAATGACTCCTATTCTGCTAACACCCTGCTCAATTGATAACAGGCCCTTCTTTGGACTTAGTATTGGAAAAGGATCACCTAATTTCCAAAATAAATATAGATAAAAGAGATAGACCAATATCGTTAAAGGCCTGATGAGGTTCAGTCTTACTGCAGAAGAAAAAAATATGTTTTTACTTTATCGCAAGTATTTAAAATAAATTTTTGTGTGTACAACTACTTACCAAATCTAACATTACTAATTATGAAATAGGCAATGTAAAATGGTATCAAAACTATGACCATGAACAATAACGAGTAAAGGCCTACATTCCAGTGGAAGTATCTAGAACTGAAATGTAATAAAATTAATATTTAAAAAAATTTAACGAATTATCAAAATAAAGTAAAATACTAAAATTAATTACCTGCTCGCTAGAACACCTCCTATTTCAAAAATAACCAGTTCAAACATGGTACATGACAGAGAAAAAGTTGTAGAAAATATCAATTGTACAAGTCGATGGTGTACTTCGTAGTCCCGGAAAAGCTGTTTGACAAAGAAAACCCATCCTCCTAAGAAGAAGAATATCTAAAAGTTTTATAAAATACATTAAACAATTAAAAACATAAAATTAAAGTTGATGCAATAACAAAACAAAATTTCTAAAAAATTCGGAATTTTCTATAACTTATTTTAACAAACTTTAAATAATTTCAATAGAAAAATTAATTTAACTATAAATGATTAAAACATTTAAGTCAAAATCTTTGAATCTTCTGCTAGAAAAACTTTGCAAAGTGAAAAGAAAACAAATACGCCTAACCTCAAAATTTACTCATTTAAGGTTAGGCAGTATTACAGCGCTGGAAAATTGTAAATTTTACTTACTTGGGTAACGAGGATGACCACGGTATCCTCGAAGAAACCCATGGCTCAGTTGCAAATTTAACTGTGATAGTTTACGTTATACGAAGTCCATTTTCGGCTTTCCCGGTCGTGACAGCTTGTCGGTGGGACACGACGCAACAACATTATTCCTTTTTAAATTTAGGAAGCCATCTTGAAAAGTCATAAACAGCCGCCCCAATGAACACAATTATCTAACTATCTTTAATGGTACTTTAAAGTTATATTTTTAATATTTAAGATCATCTTAAAGAATCTTTTAGATAAAAGATTAATACCTCTTACCTAAAAGATATCTAAAATGTTACTTACGAATTCAAAAATATAATTTTCAGTCATCTCTTCAGGTTTATCTGGATGGAATTAAAAGGCGGGAAATTTAATTTTTTAAACTTTTTCAAATCTCTTGAAAGGTGAATATTTCTGATAAAAACGTAAAATCCACCAGTAAAATTAAAAAACATTAATTTAGTTAAATTTTTTTTTAATAATCAATACATTTAATAATTCATAATCCATAAATCCATAAAAATAATAGATAATAAATTGTTCGCCACGATGATCGGTTGTTGCTGTCGAACATTCATTTTTCCTTACTTTAAATGCTTGTTTTAACGTAGGATCCAAATTACATCAAACTGAAGACCTAAATTCTGCATTAATTATAGTCAAGGGCAAAAAAGTTCACCAACGCTGGGATGCGAAACCGAGAGCGGGATCAAGCGAAAAAAAATTTGAACAATGCAAAGTAGTTTAGAAAATACCAATTTGAAATGTCGTCTACAAGATAAATTTATCCATGTTTATTTAAAAAATGTAAATTTAAATTACAGTTTTGTTTCAAAAACTATAGTTTTGTCGCAAATCAGTATATGCACAACAACGCGGCTTTTTAAAGTATAAAGCGTGGAATTTGCAGTGCGGGTTGAAGGTCAGCACGAATCGAAGGCGTGAGTACAGACACTAGAGGTGAAAAAGATCTTAGTAAGTCTAGCCTCGGTACCCATACTATTTTTTTTCTGGTACACCGAATTTATTTTTGCTTAAAACTTCATTTCTTCGACTTTACAAAGATTTTGAGCAATATACAAAAAAGTGCACGTTTTAGTGTATTTATTGTCCGCTGTAATAAAAAAAGAAGTTACCCTTTAAGCAAAAAAAAAACATGTAAATTAAATTTGATATTATTTAACAATTAGCTACTGGTGAGATCGCTACTGGTGCGCGGTGCTGAAATCAACGCCCATTCTTAATTTTTTAACGCCAAACAGATTCTAAGATTAATAACCTTATGCACATTTCAAAGCGACCAAATTCTCATTATACCTTCTTCTTTATCACCACACCCCCTCAATTTCCTTCTCCGCAAATCAAACCAAAAAAAAAACGAAATACAAAATCAATAGCTCCCAATTCCAAATCGCCGACGAATTACGTCGCGCTATCTCGCCAATAGCATCCGAACCATTGCCGCGTCGATCGAAGCTCGCCCGCCGGCGCGCGTGATTCGCCTTCAAACGCCTCGGGCGCAATCGCGGGAAACGCGAACTTTCGTAGCAAGGTGTACGCGCTCGGCGGCGATAACCGTCGCGGAATGTCGCGCGCTCCGGCGTTCATTATAAAAAAATTCCGACTCCGCGCGATTATTAATCCCGGCGCGCACCGGAAAGTGGGACGCCGATCGCGCTAGATGGCGCGCGCTTTTCCCACACGCCGAGAAAATCGCGAAAAAATAAAGGCACGCACCGCTGCGCGCGCGTCCTCCCTGCACGCGAATAATACACACCTGCGCCGAGGCGGCGCGCCGGGCATGCACACCGCGGCTCGCCCGCGCGCGTGCATTTATATGCACGCGGGTACTTACGCGCGTACGTACGTACGTGTGTACGTAGGTGCGCGCCCCGGGTAATTCCGGACGCATTATGCCGGGGATTTTTCTCACGAAGCCCCGACGAGGATGCGCCGCGAGGGGGGCGGCGCTGCAATTACGCGGATTCCTAGGCGAGCGCGCGGAGCGCGAAATCGCCTTGCCGATTCCAGCTGCCCGCGCGCACGCAATCGTTTCGCCGTGGCAGTTCGTACCTTCCGCTTTTTTTTTTGTTTGCTCTTCGACGCGCGCTGAAATAGACGCGTGAAATATTTTACGGGTATGCAGCGATCGTTAAAATTTATGTTTAATCGTAATTTACCGACGGATTTGTATTACCGATCGTTGATATTTACGATCGTTCGGGGGGAGGCCTCGCGTCAATAGAAATTTCGCAGTAAAAAAAAATCAGGTGTCAGTTGCCGCGCGGTTGAAAAATTGCACGAAAAGCGAAATGCTACTCCGACAATCGCCTTACACTGCCGCGGCGTTTCACGTGGCTACGGTAAATGGGTGTATCGATTACAGTGCGCATGAATCGGTACCGTTACGTCGTCCATCAAAAAAAAGCGTACGCGCAGAAAAGTATCCGACGCATCTCCGGGATGCGCGCATCGCGCGATGCCACTGGAAATTTTAGTCCTCGATTCTTCTTCGCTTTCCATCTGCCTCCGTGGAATCGTCCTCCTCTCCTACCCCTCCTCCTCTGCCCCTAGCACAATACAAATCCGATCGCGTCCCTCGAGGGAAGAGGTATGTATATCGGTGAAAAAAATGTACCGCCACTGCGGATGGATAAAAAAGTATAATGTGCATTTTTTTATAGCACTGAAGTTTTATTAGTAATAAATCAAGCAAAAATATGAAATTTTGTAAATTTTTATTGTAATAAATGATACTTACATGGAACATTTTAACAGATTGTTATATATTTTTTAATTGAATTGCATAACAATTATTAAAATCGTGAAAAGTGTTTACTTTAAACAAACGTATTTTATAAGAAATCATGAATCATGATTATTACTTATATCTTTCCTCAAAGCTATGATGATACTTAAATTAATTTTGCATAATTAACCACAAGGCATACTGCTTGCAACAAAACGTAAAAAAGATCGCATTACTAAACGATCTTTTTCATCCTAAAAGATTGTGTAAAAGAAACATCACGGAGTAGCCTCCTTCACTGACAATCAGTGCCCACGGGATTCGTAAACCCCGAAAACGCATAGCTTCGTTCCAATGGGGGAGGCGGGGAGAGAGGGAGAGATACCTGTGGCGACTCTCGAATCCCCTAACCAGTCTCCCCCACTCGTCCGCCGTGCGCTCAGTGATATACACGGCGTCGCCGGGAATGCGTGGTGTGCGTGTGCGTCGGGTCCCTCTCTCCTCTCCCTCGCAGAAGCACCTGTTACACACCTCTCGCCTACCTGCGCGGCTCGGCTCTCCTCCTTCCCCGCCGCGGATCCTCCGGCGCGCGGCGGCGCTCCGGCGCCGCTCTCAGTGCCGTGCCGAGCGTCGAGCGCGTCGTGCCGATTCCGCAGGATACACCCAGCCCGCCGCCGTGTCCCGCACGTCCGCCGCCGTGATTACCAGTGCGTCGGTGCGAGTCGCACGATGCCGGGTGCGCGCCAGTGAAACCGGCGCCATTTCGCGCGCCCGCCGATCGGCCATCTTGACGTGCGCCCGAGTGTGATGTAGCGTGTGTGTGTGCGCGCGCGCGACCGATCCGCAAAGACGCGAGAGGCGACATGGAGGAGCCTGGGACGTGCTACGGGCCCGGGAGCGTCGCCGGCGCCGTCATCGGCACCTTTCTCACCACCTGCGTCCTCCTCGCCGCCGCCGCCGTGCTCTACAGACAGTGGCGCAGGAATAAGGGTGAGTTTCTTTTTGGAGCGACGATCGGCGAGCGGGCAAACTCGTTGCGCGAACTGCTGGTTGAAGCTGTGCGTTGGGATGGAGGTTTTATCGCGCGTTGCTCTCGAGAAGTTTTCGCTGAAACGTGTTCTACGGGTATAGACGTGAAAAATGAGCGTTAAGGGTGGATTGAAGTTTCTTTAAGTTTGAAGATGTAATCGATCAAAGTATAGCGGGATTATCGGATTGCAACAAATAATTTTTCTTATCTTGATTATTAATTAGTTATTACAAAATTGTTTTCCTCCGTAATATGTTAATTGAAGTTTAGTGTTGTGTATATATTATATCAGCAAAAAAAACTATATTTAAGTTTTTTAAATTTTACTTTACTATAAAACAGGTTTGACGTGCAAAATTTACAATGTTTTTTGTTACACACTTTTTTATTAAGTGTTCTGACATTTTTTTTAATTTATGGCAGGAAACTTGACGCTGAAAACTATAAATAGCGCTGTTTAATTGCTCTGAAATTTTTTAAATCTTCAAAATTTTCTTCAGCAAGTTTTCGAATTAATCATCTAATTAATTTTAATTCCACGGACTCGAATAATTATTATTACTACGCAGTCATAACTGCGTGCTTGTCAAAATAAATTGCGGCGTAACACCGTTGCATTCCAACCGATGCAACAGCGAATACCTCAAACTCACACACTCAATCCGCGGTTTGTTTACCTAACCTCCGATCGGATCCATCCGATTAAAAAAATTAAAAATTACGAAGTTTCTCCCGTGATTTCATGCATAAATGCAGCGTAGTAGGTGACGATAGTCATCGAGCAGGTTCATCGTCGCCGCGTGCCTCCCGTGACGGCATTCGAGAATGGAAAGGCTATTTTGAATACAAATGGCATACAAAATTCGAACGGCACATCGCCGCCCGCGCGCGAGGATATCGTGAGACTACGGCTGGTTGTGCGCACACGCGAGGATACACCGCGGACTATTAATATACCGATCTCCCGCGCGTTGGTTCTCTCCTTTTTTTCTTTTTTTTACATTATTATTATTTTATTTCCATTGCGATAACAAGCGGTATGTTGGACAGCCGGCGTTACGCAACGTAAATGTACGATTTTACCTGGTATGCCGCGTTGCGCAACCTTGACGAATGGTATTCGGAAACGAGCGTAAAAAATGCGAGCCTCGGTAGATCGGCTAACGAGGTAACCTTAAGGTGCGAAGATCATGGCTTTTTTTTAATCTTCCGGTGATTATAAAAGACCGAGGCATGTTTATTCATGGATAGAATTGAATTATCCAATTATTCCGAAAGCAAACAGGATCCACAATGATAATCGCCCGTCTCCTCCAGCTTATCACCTCACTACACTCATTATCGGATTATAAACGTGATAATAGAGTTATAATAAAAATTAAATGCATCGACGAGATACTCTGCACTGTTTTATTAAACTTCAGTAAACTTTTTACTTAAATTAACGGATAATCTGCGATTTCTCAGGTTATCAAAGTAACATCGGTGTAAC
Source organism: Eurytoma adleriae (assembly GCA_900480045.1). Lineage (NCBI taxonomy): Eukaryota > Metazoa > Arthropoda > Insecta > Hymenoptera > Eurytomidae > Eurytoma > Eurytoma adleriae. The sequence goes on from UXGC01000902.1 coordinate 15,066, forward strand.
GCGTAAATAACGTTACATTTTACAAATAAAAATTTTAAATCGCGCGCACAAGTCCGGAAAAAAGGCGGAAATGCGTGCGTTTATTTGGGGGGTGTTTTGCGCGGTGCGCGCGCGCGCTTAGCCGAGGTCGACGGCCAGGTTATCTCTTTTACCGGCAATTAAGCCCGATCGGCAGTTGCCGGTCTCTCCGCTAACGGACTAAACGTTCGATTTTTCCAGCGAAAATCCCGGGGTTCGCCGGCTTTCTTGCTCGCGCGCGCGCAGCTGCTTACGGCAAACTCGTTCCCCGGCCTCGCGGCATTTAAGAACAACGCCTCCTGCCCCGCGCCGTTCCTTTTATCGCGGCCCCGCGGATACTCGGCATAACTCGAGCTTACCGCAATCCGCGAGCGCGCGCCCGCGTATAAATCCCTCCCTCCCTTTCGGCGTTTCGACGGAAAAAAAATCGCGGCGATTCGATTCGCCGCGGCCGATGAAGATGCGCCTTCTTGACCCGCGACGACGCGAGGATTCGAAGCTGCTGATGCAAGATTGCGCGCCGCGCGAAACCGGCTCTACCCGGCGAATTTCGCTGTCGGTCTTTTCTTTTTTCTCCTCTCCAGCGCCGTTAATGACGGACGCAAACAAAATATATTTAAATTTATAAATAGACGCGCTGAATATTCATGGAAGATTTTACGAAGCGACGGACGAAGCGCAGGCTCATTAGCGGGACGAAAATTTTGAATTGGTCTTGAGAAATCCGAGTGTGGGATACGCGTATACACTTGGCTGGAAAAATTATCCGCGGTGGGGCATGGATTGAACGGCGAATGCTACCTAACAGTCGTCGCGGAGTAATGAAAAGTAATTGCGAGGATAATCGTATAAAAGTTTTAATTCCGCTGATTTCTCGGGCTATTAAGGCGCTTTGCTATTAAGCCGATTGTTCTTCCATGTAATCGTGATCGCGTTTAATTTCCACAATAGCGCGAATCGATCTTAAAGTCACAGCAACGTGACGGGGGACTGTTCGATCTTCTGCGAGGAAAATCATTATATCTATAATTCGATACCGCATCATCTTTAATTTCCAACGATCCCACTTCAACTTCATTTTAAAGTTATATGGCTTGCAATTATTTTGAAATTGTGTGAATCATGTAATTTAATGTCTGCATGCTACTACTCCTTTTAAGGAGTGAAATGAATACTTATCACAGTATGTCGATCAAAATCTCAGTTTTTCCTTTAAAATATATTATAAAATTTAAAAACTTCACTGTTAGCTTCACTTCACATTTAAAACCGATATATACACTGCAATCTTTTAGTCAAATATCTGATTAGAAAAAACTTCAGATATCAAAGATGACTTATGATTTACAAAGTAGATATTATTAAAAATCGTCAAAATTAATTTTCAATATGTTTTTTTGAAAACAGCGAAGCTAAAGAAACAATCAAATCTAAACGTAGAGATAATCGTAGGGAATATCGAAAAGAAATTTATACCACCGCCAAATAAGTCTGTACACCGTTCAATCTGCCAATTCGCAAGAGAAATAGTCGGATTTTCCATTAGGCGACGATTTGCGAATCTGTGCCTTACGGAGAATTCGCGGCGCGCGTAGCGAGCGCTGCCCAAAGCGGGCAGTGCATGCGCGCCGCTCGTAAACTCCCCTTTCTCATTCCGTCGCTCGCGCGCGGCATTCCTGCGCCGCCGTTGGTTATATATTATATATGTGTTGCCCGGCCGATCGGCTAAGAAAATCGAGGCTTCGATCGCGCGGATGCGCGAAAGACGCGCGCGATTAGCGCCAATTTTTGGCGCTCGCGCCGCTTTTCCTTTCATTTTTTTCGGAAAGTGCGAAAGAGCGAAAATAACCCACTTGATTCGAGGGAAAACTGAGCCGATTGCACTTGGACAGACAGAGATTTATTGAATATTTTGCTCGTCTATAACTTGTACGAGTTAAATTGATTTTTATTCTTAAAAATAAATAAGGAGAAAACGGATTTGGGAAGTGCATTTTCTTTTGCCTGAATGCAAGAGACAGAAGATGAGGGAACGCGTGTCGACAGCTAAAGTGCGAATCATATTTGTGCATCCCGCTTTCTCTCGCGTGTGAAATTCGCGTGTACTTTTCTTAAAGACACGCGGCTTTTTCTTGAAAATCGCGGCTTACTTTCGCGTACGCTTTGAGTTTAACTGATAATGTCAATCTATCAAAGTGAACTGCGAATTGGAATGAGAGGCTGTTACGTTAAAATTATTCAGTGTGCGGAATAGTAAGCGATACTACTGCCACTACAATGATAAGATATTTTTTCGCTGAAAATAAATGTGTTGCTGAATAAATTACACAAGCGAAGTGTAATAATAAATTAGTTTGAAATTGAAACTTTAATAAACCTTATTGTACAGGTAATTCACAATTTCTGCATACGTGAAACACACTGATTGCAGTTTTTTTACATCTTTTGAACCTGTTTTTTCTTATCGTAATTTTTCTTAACAAAATATATAAATCAGTTTGGAGTAAATTAATTGATAAAGTACAACAAATATATCTATCACACATATTTGAATATTTTTAAATCAAATCGCTTATATGTTTATATTTTTTAGAAAGAAGTGTTAAGTGTTCATAAGGCTTATAATAATTAATTATAAATGCCCACTCAAATGATTCAACGCACTACGATTTATTTATATTTTCTGTCAACGTTGTAATAATTGATTGTATTCTTTCATCTGGGTTTTAATATAATTGCATAACAAAAATGTCGAAAATTTTATGCTCCGAAGATGGTTAAAAAAACTATGAAGAAGTGATCAAAATAATTGTACAAAATCATTTTAATTTAGCACGTTTCGTTCGATCATTTAAGTCTGCAAAAATATCTGAAAAAAAAACAATTTTTGTAAAATTAGTCATCTAACTAGATATGTCACGGATCATTTGAATAAACCTTTCATGAATATTTTTTGCTAATTAAAATTGAAGTCTAACGTCAGAGTTTAGCCTCACTTTTTAATTTCGCATATATGTCAATATTCATGTTTACGTCTTCCAAAGCACTGCTTTTTCATCAAAACCTTGTAAAACCTCGATCTCATAAGTGCTCCTTCAGTCTCTCACTTAGATTTTCAAACTTCAAATTTACGTCGCTCACAATGGCAACCCTAACCGGGACCCCTTTGCTCCCAACTCCGAAAGCTCAGTCCGACGCGCGAAAATCGCGAAAAATCGCTAAAGCTCTACCCTGATCGTTTAATCTCTTTTCGCGAAATATCGGTCCATTCACGAGCGGCGAAAAACGAGCCACTCTGTTTACAAACAGAGGGCCCGGCGCGTAAATTTTTTCGCGCCCGTGACGCAATCGCTCGCGGGACACCTCGTAACAAGCCCCGCGCGCCTCCGCCGAAGAAAGTCATCGAACGCGCGGGCATGGCCGTCGTACCTGCCGCGCTGTACGCGCGAAAACGAGTTTGACGCTTGACTTCGAAAGCGCGGCTAAGCGTATAAGTATGTACGCGATTCCACGCTCGCGCCGCTACGGAATCCCGGCCGTTTCGTGCGTGCGCCGAGAATTGAGCAAACTCGGCTTTTCCGGATTTTCCGAGAAACTCCACTCGATCCTTTGCAAATCGTCTGGTTTCGAAAACCAGTAGATCTCGAAAAAATTGGTCTGAATGGGAAATCGAAGCCTTTCGTACTCTAGTGCACAGCGTCGCTTCCTGTATCCACGAAGACTAGCGCATCTCAAAAAAGGTCTATTTTAATTTGCAGTTTTTAGAGTACCAGAGTGAAATAAATTGGTTGAGATCCTGACGGTATCATTTGTAGTCTGGAAGAGTTTACATTACTTTAGTGCTTTAAAAGCGACAAATTAAAATAGGCCTTTTTTCAGATATGCTAGTCTTCATAGAAAGCGACGATATACTTCATAGTCTTCTTGGGATGCGATGGTACCACCAGCTTTTCTAGTGTCTGGTAAAGTGAGATTTGTTGCCAAAGATTTATTTACAGTCATGAATCAATCAACTCCAGAAATGTAAGCATTGCTGACCCTTCCTAGTGTATTTCTTTTATTACTATTATATAGGGTTGCTTATTCATGAGATGCACATAGGAGGTATGACATCGTGATTATTACGTAGAATCTGTCATTGCAAGCAATCTTTACATAAGGAACTCTGATAAGCCGAATGTGAACCAAATAACTATCCATCCGTAAGTTCGTACCACTTTTCAAAAAATAAATCTCCACATGGCACTGCATACCACTGCACACCACTCCCATCGAAAAACTCCTTTAAAATCTATCGGAAATTATAAAAGCGCGCCAATATCGCCCACGTCACGAAGCATCTTTTTAAAAGGCATCGTCAGAAATTGGCGCGTTACAGAATCCATCAAACTGGTCCGTTAATCACCGTCGTCACCTTCCACCGCGAACTCACCCCTGCTTATCGCGCGCTATCGATCTCCATCAGCTGAAAGGCCCCGGCGCTGCTGGGTTCGACAGAGATAGAGAGAGAGAGAAAAAAAAGGAGACAACGCGAAGAATGCAGTCGCAGCGAGAGCGTGTACACGCGCACACGGGAGAGTTTAGAACGGCGAAGGCCTTTAGAAAGTGCACGTCGGCGGCCCGCTCCGCGCGCCTGGATATGTGTGAGCGAGGACGCGGTCGCGCACACGGTGTGCAGCGGGCACACGTGTGCGCGGTCCCCGTGGGTTACCGCCGCGGACCGATGGAGAAGCTGCCCTCTCGCGGAAGCGGGAGAAGGCCCTGCCGATTTTTTTTTATCTTTTTTTGTAACGGGACCGGTAGCGCGCGAATTTGGAATATAGGTGCGGGGTATCGGGAATTTGCTGTGAAGCTCGAGCGTTTGGAAAGTACTTCTGAGAGGTAAACATATGGACGTGTTTACGAGAAAATCCACATTTCTTTGGTGTACTTGGACCATCCCAGCGAATGTTTGTTCCTAACGCATCGCAGATTTCTCGTTCCTGGCCGTACTTATAACGGTGCCGAGTAACCAAGAAGAAGAATACGTCGCAGATTTGATTGAAATGTTATTATCATTAATTTAGAGCTTATTCGAAATTGACTAATTTACCCCTACTGATAAAACTGCTTTTAGAGTATTTTTCAACGATTTAATGGCCAAATTACCAAACCGAACATACTCCAACGCTTATTTGCATTGCAGTGAACGACTTATCACTTATTCGTATTTAGACAGTGCTTACCTCAATTCCTATTTCTAGATCACGCGGTAAACAGGAGATTTCCACGGAACGATAATAAGTGCACTGGATTCATAAGATCGTTAGCGATGAAAAGTATTTCAGTTTGTAGAATTCAAAGTATTTCAATTTGTAAGCATCAGAATTAAAGTCTAATTTATAGATACTACAATATCATTTCACGCTAGTCCATTCTGAACCAATCTTTGGTGGAAGTGAGGGACCTTTCGGTCATAAAGTACCAAGGATAGTTCATCCTGCAGCATCTCTACTTTAGAGAAATTCTACGCTCCTAAGTTGCATTAGTGAAAAACTATAATTCTAAAACTACTATAGTTGCTGCACTAATCACTAATTAATGGAGCTACTGCGATGATTTTCCACCAATTCAACTTTAGATGGTTTTTAAAATTTCCAAACGCTGCATACTATAGTTTGTAGATCGATTTTTCTTAAAAATTCCTTATACACTTATGATCATTCTCCAATTCAATTTCCCAAAGCTCAGAAATAATGTTCATAACACGGGGGAAAACAGCTACCTATAACGTAGGTACATCAATCACGTTCGTTCGAAAAAACCAAATAATCCCGCGAAAGCAGCTTTTTCTCGCACAAGAAAAACTAGTAAATATTAATGGAAGCAAATTCAATGAATGAATAATCAAGGCGCTCTTTTTGCCAGACGCGTGGTCAAGACGAGCCCTCCCGGGTGTAAATTCTCACGTTGCTCGCTCCCCGCGTCCCGCATGCGATTTCATTGCGCGCGCGTGCGGGTTTATTCAAGCGCATCGCGAAATCCGAGCCTCGAGCCGGCAGACTGCCGTCCTCCTCCTTTATTTTTCGCGCTTTTCGGTGCTGATATTGTCGTCGGCTCGCCTTTCAACGCCTTTCAAAAATAGAGATATTCCGATCGACATCCTGAGACGTCGATTAATCCGAGAGTCCCTCATGGTCGGATCGATAAAAAACGATATTCCATTACTTCATAACTGTTACTGCAACTCTTGCTGAATATTCATTTTTATTAGTTCTATTTTTATTGAAAATTGAAGTTTATTACGATCTTTTTCAGCGATTTAACGCAATCGTCACTTAAAAAAACTATGGTAGGATATTACGTGAAGCATTGAAAAAATTATACACTAAAATGTACACTAATATTCTTTTAGTATATTCTAGTCAAATAATTTCTTAAAACGCGTCTGAATAAATGATATTATAATGTGTTATTTTTTACAAAGTCTGATATTTATAATAAACGCTACTACAATACCACTCTAATTTGGAATATTTCAGCAAACTTTTTTGCGAATCGATTTAAAATTCAGCGAAAGCCGCTAATCGCAAACCAAGGACTCGTAAGATCACCGAAACTAGAGCTAACGCCACTATCGGGCAAGCACGTAAGTGAATTCGCCGATAAGAGGCATCAACAATGGGTCCGAGGGGCGGTGCGTATCGCGCGCCTCGCGCGTATTACAGATATACGCGCGCAAATAATAAATTCCATGGCGCTGGAATTCCTCGATCGCATAATAGCCATCCTTATCTCCGCCGGCGATCGCCGAGATATAGCGCTCCAGATACGCGGCCCGCGCTCCACATCTAAACCTTTACGAAAATTACGAATCGCGCGTGTGTACGCAGAGCTACTCGAATGTTTCCCGCGCGACTACGCACGCGGAAGGGGAGAAAGTGACTCGGACGCTGCTGCAGTGTCCGGCTGCGTAATCTTTAAAAGGCTTTCGCGATTTTCGCTCGAAACGCGGCCGTTTTCCTTTTCTTCGGTGACCGGTTAACCGGTCATCCGCAGTGATTTTCACGTTGTACCGGCGCTTTGGCCGATCGTCCGGAGAGTGTCTTCTAAAATTACATTTTCATTGAGTTTCTTCAAAATTTTTTCGATGTATCGAAAGAATCAGTTTTTACTGGTGGTCCAAATTCCAAGAATTCCAAAGCTTTCTTGTATTTTTTCACATAATGTGAAAAAAGCAAAATTCAAAAAATCGTTCTGCTAAAAAAAATGAACCTGTGTACGTTCAAGTGGCTCTGTTTTTACTTGAATTAAGTGTTATTTTACTCTTTCACATTTGAGAGTAGAACCAATAATAATAATACACTTTTTATAGTCATAGGATCAATTTTTAATATCAACGTTATTCGCAGAATAAATTTAAAAAAAATCAGATTTTCTCAATAATTATTCGCCATTATTATTACCCAGTCAATACGCAAGTTTGCAAAATTTCCGCGAAAAAAAATATTGGAATTTCTTAGCGCATGTAACTTCCTTGGTATAATGGAATTTCGTGAATGTTTTTGCATGAGCGACGCCGATAAATGGCCGTCGGTGGAGTAAACTTTCGCTTCGAATGATAGATGCACCGGTGCGAATCGGCTGGAACAAGTGCGAACGAAATCGAAAACCACGAGCCTTGATCGACTTCTTTTTTTTACGTCTCCTTCGCCGATAGAGTCCGACCTTTTTCTATTATTTGCGCCGATTTTGAATCGGAGCTTTTTTTATCTTTTAAGCTTCTGAGTTCGATATCGTTAATCTCAATGAAATTAGGAGGAAAAAGCTTATATTAATAGAATTACAATTGTTTACAATTGAATTTTTTCAGTAGGAGAAAATTAAAGTTAAGTTAAAAAACTTTTATATCAAAACTCTAAATCATAATCAGTTAGTACAATTATTACAGAATCATAATAATTGCAACTAAGTTTAAAATAAGCACATTCATAAAGGCAGACTTTTCTATGATTTATACCTCTGTTAAATTCCTGCCTTGTTATTTAAGTAAAATTAGAAAAAAATTGATCATAACTTTAAAGTTTCCTGCTAATTTACTTAAGCAGTATATGTACATTTTATTTTTATTGAAGTAGAAATTTGACTCTTAACCGAAGTAGGATAGCAGTTAGTTAATGAGGAATGACTAGTCGTTATTTGAGTTTTGAAGATAAATTTTCAGTAACTTTCTAAATTCTACAAGTGAAACACCTTTAATTTTCTAATCTTCACTAAAGAGAAAATTCGAATCGTTTTACCAAAAATTAAAAAAAATTATTTCATTTATATTTCACTGTACAATCTTCGTAATTGAATTAAAAGAGGCACCTTACACCGCAAATTAATAAGCACGACTTTAAAGGCACAACTTTATAGTGCATTAAAATGATGAATAGAAGATTCCTCGAAATGGGTTGCATTTATTTTCCTACTCTATTTTACATTAAATCTTAGTATATTTAAAAGGATTTAAACAAAAATTACTTTGTAATTCCTCAAAACGAAGGAAAACGAAAAAGCCAGTAATCAGTAAACCCAAATCTGTATTAGAAATTACAGTTGAACAGCCCGAAAAATGAATGTTGACCTGAGACTCGATTTTTTTAGCACCTGTAAATTTACCATAAATTAGCATTTTTCCCATAAAAGCGTCAAGAAAAAACTCAAAGAAAGTAGATTCCCAAGAAATCCGGTCCTCCGGAACCTCCATCCGAAGAAAGCACCTTAAAAACAAGACCCGTCTTCACCTGCAATCGGAGCCCCATTCGTAATCGCGGGCAGATAAAAATATAGCGTTGGGCAACGCGCGCGCCGTGGAAGTCCTCGAGGAGAGGAGACTGCGACGAGGAGGAAATGATAAGGCGAAACGCGCGCGGCGCACTTAATAGTTGGCCAACGTCGGGCCGCGCCGCTGCAAAACAACGCAAAAACGACCCACCGCGCCATTATACACGCAGGCCATCGCGGGACGCGCTCCCGCGCGCGGCCGGCTCCTTTTTTTCCTCGCTCAAAGCCAAACGGCGCCAGTTCCTTTGTGCCTGGCCTTCGGGGGGCCTCCGTCCGTCTTATCGTCTTAGCGGCCCGCGCTAAAAAGTTTAATGTGCGTCGGGGAGGTTGTGGAAGAAACTCTATCGATTGCTTCAAATTTATTTAACCTCGGTAAATGTTGTTGTGCTTTTTCTTTTTTTTTTAATGAACGGTATTACAAAAAGTTTCTAAAAGGTATTAATTTATTACTTAAGGTTATGTATAAATATCTCTGGTAGAAATCGTCAATTTTTAGGTTCTATCAAACCAGTTTTTAACTAGTTACTGGTAAAGAAACTGGCCAGTTTATGGGTATAGTAATTAATTAGCCATTTTTACTAGAGATATACTTTACAAGCTTTGGCGTAGTTAGAATTTTCCACATATTGTCGTTTTTTCTTTGTTTAAATTATGTATCCAAATAATAAAAGTAAAATTTGTAAATATATTGTGACCAACTTGGGATAAGTAAAAAATCTCTTTGAAACTATAGTATCCGAAGACAGCATTCGTCAAATAGTAGCTCAGACACTTTAGGTATTCGTTTATCGGATAATTTTTACACACATACTTTCAAAATAAATTTTTTATGAAAAAACGAAAAGCACTTGATTTGTAGAAAATCTTTGGGAAAAACATCGTATCGCGTACTTTATAGATCTAATATTTAAAATAGCTTTTTTTACCGCGGATACCTGTTGAACTTTTTTGCGGATACTTTCGTAGTAAACATCTTTCATCAAACTAGTTTTAATATTATAATTTTTTAAAACAAAAACATATATTGGAAATGAATTCTCCTGAAATCCAATACTTCTACATCTTTGACTAATACACTAATCAACCTTATAAAAGGTAGGCAATCAATTACCTCCGCGACTATTACCTCATTTTTATTTAACCGCAAAAAAAATCTTCAGCCTCAATTAAGCTCCGTAATCCCGCCGCGACACTTCCTTTTCTCATCTCCCCGATAACGTCGCGGGATGTCGAAAAAGCAAGCGCGAAGACGCCCGAGGTGAGTCATCGATAACAAATAGGCTAATTTACCTCGCGCGCTTCGCCAAGGTTGCCGCGGCCGACCGTCGACTCTTTTTTTTTTTCGTTGCCTCGGGAACCTTGCGCTTGCACCGTCAAACTCGCGCGGCAGCGGCGGGAAAAAGCGCGCGGCACAATCGTTGGGAAAAATCGCGGCCCACGTAGCACCGGCGGATAGGAATAGTCGCGGGGCCCATTAGGATTCTAAGGACGTCGCGGTAGCAATGCACCGCGAGGCGGAGAGTGAGTAATGCGGCCGCCGCCGTCTTCCCTTTCCTTTTTCGATCGCACCGAGTCTTTATGGCTATACTGCTGCCGGGGGGAGCGTCACCTTTTCTTTACGCAGCTTGTAAACGTCGTTTTCATTGTTGAAATATCAACGCGCAGGGGAGAAATCTTCGTGTCCAAGACTGTAGAAGTCTGTACGTTAAGATCACGGGGAAAATTGCTGGGCTTGCTCGGAAAACTAAATTATGGAGTGGGAAAAATTTATTAAAATATTGCGCCGTATTTTAAAATTGTTTGGAAAATTAAGCGTTCCCTCTAAAGTTTAGTTGTTTGGGAAAACTTACTAAAAATTAGTAAAATGCACTAAAATTTCGTGAAACGTACTCTACGAAATGATGATCAGTAGAGACCATTCCATTAATTTTTAGCGCACTTCACTAATTCAAATTTTAACAGTTTGTTAGGTAAACATAAGTTTATCTTGAAATTATTAAAAAAATAATGTATACATTATAATTTTTTAGTTCTTCTATAATAAATGAAGAGATTTCTATATTATTTTATTATACTTGCATTGATTAATTATTTAATATAGGATCTGCGAAAGTTAACAACCTAATAGATTAGCGATGAAGCATTTACTCATTTAGTTTAATTTTGTTGTCTTATCAAAATTTTTTATTATGTAATTAGATTCTCAAGTACAGAGAGCCAGATAGTATCGCGTTATTACGGAATGCAGCCAGTTTCGCTCCCACAGTCACGTAAACCAAGAAATTGTCTCGGAGTTTTTAATTTTCTTTTAGTTTTTCTAAATCCCGCTAATAATAAATATGAAGCTGGTAAATTTGTCAATAACAAAAATTGTTCTGATGACCTCAATTTTTCGTTTACTATATCAGAAACTACCGGTTAAACTTCATCAAATTGATCAATGCGCAAGTATTTAACTTTTAGAAATTTCTACACAGACAATATAAAAAGTAAATAACAGCCATACCAATCACGTGATTTCGTTAACTGAACGGAATTGTAATTAAAACTGAGGATCTTGTCAATTCATAAAACCCTTATCTTAAGCGACGGATCAACCAAAATTCTCCGAGGGATGCGAGTTGATTCTACGCCGGTTTATCGCGGGTACATCTTATCGCTGTCGGTTAGATTATTGTTATTTGCGCCTCGCCTGTTTGTGATCGGATACTAAGTCATACTTGCATGGAATGCCGATAATAAGCCACATTTCCCACGATTCATGTTTTTTTTAATAGGTTTGTGAGAAAAACTCTGAATCCTTATACTTCGCAATTTTCATACTTGTGGAATTCTCGGCTGCTTGTATCAATAAGAAGTTAAATTCATACAACGTAAATTCAGAATATCATTCATTAATTAAATTTTAAGTAAATATAGTAAATGCTGATAGTACCGTAATTGATATGCAGATGATTACCTATGCATTTTCTTTATAGAATGATGAAAAAAATTATGAATTTGAATACTGGTAAGTTTTAATAGTTTTATTAAAAAATTTGAAAAAAATTGCATTTAACAGCAATTTTAAAATTACAATTATAAACCAAGATGACCTAAGAGAGAGAGAACAGAATACCAGCAGTCTGAATTTAATTTCTAGAAAATTTTATCACTAAAAGTAGGTTTTTCTATCATTACAATTAAAACTATAAATGAATTAAATCAAGCAGCAAAAAAAAAGATTAGATCTCTTCTAAAAAAAATTGGAAACTAGAATTATGCAAGTTAACTTTTCAATATATAATAGATGTTAAATAGCGTTTGAGCAATTTAGCAGTTTAAAGGTCAACCGATTGCAGCGATAATGCTTAACTTCAATTAAACCTAGATATACCTTCTTTTGATCTAATTAAGATTAAGATCTTATCTTAAGATATCAATTAAAGACTTCATTCGGTATAATTTTTGAAGTTAAACCGATTTTCACGTAAAATCGTTATTGTTTCTCTCAGTTCTCCGCGGCCATTTCCACTACAAAATTGTTAGAATAACCGAGAAACCACAGTTACACTGCGTCGAAAGAGCCTCGCCGGTAAGATACATTAACAATCGCTCGGTACAAAAATTGTTCGCAATCGAAAAGTCCAATTACCCAACGGCGCGCCGCGTGCGACCCCGTTACGCCAGGCCGGCGCCTCTCGCGATGATTAAGAGCTCGTTAACGGGCCGATTAAAAGAGAAACTCGGTGCCGCATCCGGCGATGCTCCAATAAGCTCGCCGCATTTTTGCCTTCCCATTCGGACGACCAGAATTATTATCCTTGCCGCGCGATTTGCGATCGAGGATACGTGTACACGCGTGCGTTTTATTAAAATCACTCGATTTCGCGCGATCGGTAAAAATCGGTAAAAATCGGTATAAAAATCGGTAAAAATCGGTACGCGCTAAGCCTAGCGCGACTCGACCTCGCAACGTCCTGCGACCTTTGCGGACCGCTCCTTAAATTTTTTTTTGCCTCGGGCGCGTCTCGATAAAAACGAGGAGAGCGGAGAGATAATATCTATAAATCCGCCGTCGCGTTTCTCCGTCGGCGGGGAAGAAGACCGGAGAAGAACGGAGGAATGCGAGGATCTGGGCGCGAGCGTGCACCGGCCGATATCAAAGGGAATTAATTTTATTTTTGTCGCTCCGCTCATCCGGTCCCTACGGCCTCGTTATGTACTTTTTCTGCATTCCTTGGGCGATCGCGCCCGAGGGTGCCGCTAAACTTTTTTTGCGCACACTTTTTTCGCCCACCGTAGCACATAATCTCGTTTTCAACTGAAACTGCCACATAAGTAGATTATTCGCGAAAAATACTTCGAATCCAATATTTTTTTTTATCCGACAGTTTTATTTATTTATTTGAATAAGTTACATGAAAAGTATGCCTTTGATAAAATATTAATTAACGCAGTTGAAATTCGTTTGAATATAATCCATTAGAATTATAAATAAGATTTTAAATTTGAGCATTTAAGTGTACCAATAATTTCAATTTGATGTATATACAACTCAGAGTCCTTTTTATAAATGCTGATAACTATAAATCCTCTTGAAAATTGCGTTAACTCAAAATCCACTTCAAAGTGTCGGTAATTTCGAAAATTCAATTTTAAGTTAACAATTCCTTAAGAGGTTCTGATTTTCACACTTTATGAATGAGAAGTGACAATATGAAGTTGTTTTATCGGATGACAAGACATTTTAAGAATCGTTAAAGTGGATATAAAGAAAATTGAATTAAAGGCACGATGTTTTACTCTTAGGTTTTAATCGACACTCACATGCGAAATTCAGATTTGTGCAGAATGCTTTTTCGCGACACAGAATAGCACGTGTCCACTTTCAGTTTCAGGTAACGTTTTGCCGTTTACCTACTCGTGTTTTCCTCTTGTGTTCGCTTGACCTTGAATGTCCACAGTATTCGCATATATGCTAAGACAGAAGTGACATCTTCAGAATGTAATATTTCACAGCTGAGAATATTTTTGCTAACATTTTATTTTGCATCTCTTTATTTCAATGTGACGCGTGAACAGTGATTAATGGCTTTAGTAATTTAGATAAAAAATGAGTTCAGAAGTGATGATATTAAAATAGTCGAGTTTTATGGGTACATGAAAGGTTTTGCGGAATAGTGCCAGGAAAATCGTAATCTATATTCATGCTTTCAAAACACGTCATTTTCTAATAATTAACGAGGAAATTAGGGAAAGAAATCGCCTATAAAATACCAATTAAAACTCATCCTCTTCGTTCCGGTCTCCTTTTTTTTTCTTCGGTATACGAGTACATTTAATACTCACACTTTCACGGAAGATACACGCGCGAGCTTTTCGCAAATAGAAATTTTTCTCGCATCTCGAGCGCGAAGAACTGGACCCACGATCATTTACCTTGATGAGCAAAGTCCTTGTCGCAGTAACGGAGTGACAAACGATTCCTGGGAAAACCTGGCGCCCCGCTTACGTCACCGGCATCGTTTTCACAGAAACCGTGCTATTTCCGCTGAAATCGTAACGTAAAAAATACACGCTATATTTTTTCCTTACTATGCACCAATCAAATAGACAAAAAGACAATTCGATAAGCAGGCAAATTTTTCCTGATGCACCAGGTGAGGTTGCGTAATAACGCGCCGGAGGAAAGATCGGTATATATCTAGAAAAATTGACCGCAATGGTTCAAAAGCGGGGTGCCGCCGTGAAAAAGCAATTATGCTGCTTGTTTGCTCGGATCGGTTGTGTTAGCATCCGATTGACGCGCAATAAAGCCAGGAGTTTTCTAACAAGCTCTATTTATCACCGTGTTTGGCGTGCAAGGTTGGGCTAGTTGTTTTTTGCCTTCGTATACACATATATGTTTACTAAAAATGGATTCGATTTTTCGGTCGAATTATCGTTTTGTTATTGAAATTCCTGCATTTTTCAATCTGATACTGATCAGATCGAAATTGATGAAAATAAAATTCCTTCTGAGTAATTCTTTTTAAAGTTAGAAGTGTACAATTGAAATACTATAGTCAAATTCACAATATGATTTTAATTAAGCAATGCGATCTTTTCACATGTTCATACTTCTTCAGTTTGTACACCAAATTGATCAAAATTTTATAGATGTATAACCTATTTCGAAAGCATCCAATACCTAACTGTCGCAGCGTCGCAGTAATATTTGATGCAGTCGTTTTCTATATCCCTTCTTTTTCTCCCACGGCCTTACGATAAATCAGCATATCGAAGTGAATTCATTTTTACGCATTCATTCTCGTCTTTGCGCGCCTTTATAATAGCTCTCGGACAAGGTCGCGACGACATATTAATCTGAACTCACCTACTGAGATTAAGTCGCCGGCATACGTGACCTAGAAAAATACCAATAAAAGTATATTCAAACGGCTGGTTACTTTTCGCTTCATTTACCTTTTTTTATTGCCTGAGTAAATTTTGATCGCTTCCTCGAGTAGTTCACAAATGTACGAAGTCACACAAGGATTTTAAGATAAGTCTGCGTAAACAAACTATAAAACCGGCTGTTTTACGATTTTGTACTACATTTTGTTGGTGTATCGTAAATCTGTCAGTTCGCGGATATTTTCATTATAGATTTCGCTGGAGTGAAAAAAATATCACGCACTAAACTAAACTCGACGATATTCTGAAAAGCATGAAAATGAGCGGTGATTTCCTCTCCAAATATAAAGACGTGAACATGTATAAAAAATCGTTACGCTCGAATGACGTCGTAAAACACACCAGATTAAAAAAAAAGGCGCATCGTTACAGTAGCATTTCTTCTTATCTCCATCAATTAATCAAACCGCTAATTGTACGGAGGAAAAAAGGCACCGCACAACAAACAGCGTTATGAGACCAGCTTGGAAAAAAAAACGTCGAAGGGGTCTAGCTACGCCCAGCTTCCAAAGTCCATTCGTCATCGGGAGTGAAAACGAAAAAATGAGGCGCGTCCAGCGCACAATGACTTACTCCACGACGAGACAATGCATTTCGCAAAAAGCAATACCTGCGCGCGGAGAAAAGTCGAAAGTTGCGCGGGCAAATGTCTTCTCGCTTCGCGGCCTCAAATTGATTTTTTCCACGCCCTTTCCCGGTGTTATGTGATCGGTGTTTTGATGACTTGACATATTTTTTTGTCAAAGGCCTTTCGGAAAATTTTGTTCTATGTACGTTTCATTCTAATTGGAAAATTTGTCCTGTGCAGTTTAAAGATGAACATTAAAAGTAATATGAATACTTTAAATTTGCGTAAAATCTTTTTTAGTATTGATGTTGATACCAGGTGTAAAGATTGATTTCTAATGTTCATCAACTTTGCAACATTTATAATCAATCGAGTAATAATATTTCAACAAAATGATACGGCTTCTTAGTATACAGTAGTTATTAGTATTGGAACATTAATTAAAAATGCAATTATTAATACGATGATCTTTGATTCTTTAGAATATAGGTCATTGTTTACGAAAGTTAAGAAACAATGAAAATAAATAATTCGATGTGTTTAAAGATGACGATACACGCAGTTGCACGGAGACATTGCGCAAACGTCTCGCACGCAATTAAGCGAAAAAAATGCGACGGAGATTTAAAACGTAGTGGGCGTCGCAGCGGCAGAGGCAAGTGACTAATCAATGAATTTTAAAAGGCGATTTTCTTGTCCGTCCGTGACTGCCAGTGCTTTTATGCAATGCGCTTTTTTTTTTCTCTTTCGTTCGATTACAAATTGAGGTCGATCGCTTCCTCGCATGTAAATCAATTTAATTTTATAACGTCTACCCTTTCCGCGGCTCGCGAATTCGAATGACATACATATTTCAGCTTCTTTGCATTCCTTTTACCAAGATGATCGATAGTTCCACTTTGTTAATGAAAACTGGCGCGAAACTAGTAGTAATGGAAACATTTGCTGCTGTTAGTTAGTCACACCCGAACTGTGAGCTAATTTTATTCGATCATTCAAAAACATTCTACGACAATACGATAATTTATTCTAGTATTCACTGATTATCACTTAACAACTGTTCTTCAGATTCTAAATGATGGCAGAAATACTGTTTTTTTTTTTTTTAATACACCAATTCGTATCAAATCGATTATTAGTTTTGTTATCTTCGTATTGTAGCTGAATACTTATAGAATACTATCAATTGAAAAACAAATAGTAACTTAAAATTCTTTTGTATTTATGAAGTAAGTATATTATTTCATTCAAAATTTAGGGCAGTAATAGGGTCAGTATCGGATTAATATTCGAACAATATTAATCCGATACTGACAGTATGTAAAGAACGGAAATATCGGGATTTTCGTGATTTTCGTTTGAGCTTTAAAATGTGGTGTCCAATTTTTTAACGAAAAGTAGGCCCATCGTTATCGGATTAAGGAATATTCATCAAAAGAAACAATATTATTGTTACGATTACTCTTGCCAAAATTACTTGCCATTTGAAGATTTTCTTTTCAGATTTACTACATAGAGTCAGAGTTTTTATAAATGAAGAAGTACCTCTTTTTAATTTAACATTGCAATTTTTAACTGTGCCACTTGCCTGTGATCTTCTCTGTAACAGTTAGTCTACCTGGGTTGAGGGAGGAGAGGAGCAAGAATAGCCGACCGATCCCAAAATGATTAAGAAAAGAAAAAGCGTCCCCAAAAGAAGGCTAAGGGAGCCAGGCAAAAAAGCCGCGCCTCCCAAATCGGATGTATACGTACGCACCGAGCGTCGAGAGAAATCACTACCTGTCTAGTGCACGCGGCAACGACGGCAGGTAGGGATCGGCAAGAGGGGGGGACGCAAGAGGCAAGGCGGATCACCTTGGCGTCCATGGTATGCGCCCATTGGCGTCGCCTTCAAAGGCGTAAAGCCTTCCTTTTTCCTCCGCGCTCTCTTGCCAGCCCTCCACCCCGCACCTGAGGTTAGGCGAAATTTGAGATGGCGCTGTCGTCATCGCGCCGTTGCACCTGCCTCGCTCCGATGACGTTCCGCTTTACGAGCCGTTGCAGGCAAAAAAAAACGTGCGCCTGACCTTGTCGAGGTCGAGATCGCGCTCTTTTCGGCAATTCCAAACACGGAATTGCGAATATTGATCGCTCGATCGCCGTTGCTCGATCACGGGACGCTCGGGCGCTTTCTGGAGCGCGCGCTACTTAAAATCTCTTATCGCCGCTCAAAGTCGGGAGGTTTTAATCGAGGTTAGACACTCGCGCTCGTAATGCGTTTGGAAGGAAGCGACGTGATTCACCGTAATCGGCGATACCATTGTAGCCGCTTTCCGCGAATCTAGGTGTATGTACCCCGCGGAGGTTGCGCAATGTTTATGCCTTTAAAATGTTTGCGCGCTCTCTTTGCGGATTTGGCGCGTTAGAAATTCGTAATGGCTCGGGCAAACTTTACCGCGGGAGTAAAAGCCGCGTGTAATCGTCCGGTGGATTGTGTTTGACACACATTGACGCTCTCGCAGGTGCGTCAAGCCGCTAAAACACGGCGTGATAAGCCATACGGTATCCTTGAATCTGATGGAACGTTTTGTATACGAGTAACGCTTTTTTTCGAGCTTGGAAAATTCATGTACAGTAAAAATTTACATTCACAGTTATGTATCAGTTGAACATCAATTCAAGTTGTTCTTAGAGATCCATGAAAATTAATAAAATGTTAATTGTTCAACAATTTTTTCTTTTTTTTAATAAATCGTTGAATCTTTTATGGAATTTAGCACTGTACGGTGCTAAACTTACATACATAATTTCACGCACACGCATCGTCAGATATATGCATTCACTGCGTGATTCACACGGAGAAAAACGTTGTGGTAAAAACTACTATGTTCCTTACGAAAAGTGAGGCAGACTCGACTATGAACTTTTGATATGTACATATCGTAATTTTTAATATTCTTATTTTAAAATACCAACGTTTTTCTCCGTTCACACATGTATACGCGTACACCGTCATAAACAATGCGAAAAGACAATCTAACCCACACTTGCACGTGTAAAGTACGAATGTTAGTACAACTATTTGCACACACCAGTGCATTGTACACTACCTACAATACCACTATACCTAGTCGAGAATACTCTTACACCTGCACATACTAACACAAACACGACATATTACATTATACTTATCTATACTTATAGCATGTGATCATATGCTCGATCACTCTTGAATACACGTTAGCAACTAAAAAAACATCAGCAACAAAAACTGATGTAGAATATAATTAATCCATTTTAATTAACAACCATGTTTCAAAATTATATGATTAATGTTAATAAAATTCCTTAAATGATATCGTCAAATTGATTTTTCGACTAAAATCGGTAATTCACCGTAGCTTATAAAAGTATACAGAAAAAAAATGTATGTACAATGGTCGAGCGCCGAATGTAAGACGTGCGGATGTGCGCGCGCGGAAAGATTATTGTTTAGCGGTACGCGCGAGCGAAGAATGCGCTTCCTTCCTGTTTCGCAGCTCCGACGGGCTATACTAAACATGGGCCTGCCGCCGGGGCCGCACGCAACGCACGGAATTAATGAGCTGCGGATGCCTCTTTAATTGCGATGATTCAATCGATTTTTTTTTGTCGTACGCACACACCGCTCGCTGCGGAGGTTTCCCAAGCGGCGCGGCTCCGTGACAAATTGACCTTTTGACGGTTAAAAGAGGCTTCGACTTAATGGGGCTGTATATATTTTTTGAAATATTGAGAGATGGGTGGGAGCGTCGATGAAAAGATAATTAGGTAATTGATTCAGAAGGGTATTGTATAGCTACATTTAATGAATATTTTCTTTGCTTTCGATAGGGAAAGGATCGGATTCGAGGGTATTTCGAATTTAGATTAGGCAATTTTTGTGATTTTTATTGAGCATTAAATGTGACTTTTATTATTTTTATATCGAGTACTTGAAAATTCATATTAATCTAAAGAACAAATTAGAATTTCTAATGGTGCGATATTCCTTTCGAATAAAGAATAAACTGTTTATTCTGCGGATATGTTTAAACATGTTAAATTTTATAAATGAATACAATAACTCTAACTATCGTTCATTTTCAGGAAAGCACCTGGTGTTGGTGACGGACCCGGAGATAGTGGAAGAGGCGTACGCTTTCGACAATCCCTGTTTCAAAGATACGACGCCGGCAGTGGGCAGAAGCCTCGAACGGCCCACCTCGGTGCAGGATGCGAATCCACACGCGACCAAGGAACACAGTCGCTGGACGACCCCCTGGTCCAACCTGGGTAAACACGAAAAGCGCCGGACGCTGGACGATTCATGCCTTGGCGTAAGTACGCTTATTTTAAATCGTTAAGGACCGTTTCAAATTTACGTGAATTAAAAAATTACGATTTACGATAAACGGATACCGATTGCGTGAAAAAACGATTTAAATGTTTTTTTAGTTATATCAATGATACGAGTAAAAAATAAGCTCGAGGATTTAATTAAATTTCGATAGGGATGTTTCGAATTCCAATTTAGATGTTCAATCGGTTTCCTGTGGAAAATATAATGCTTACTTCTCTAGATGAAATCCAGTTTATTCAGATAGTAAAACGGTCTTTAAAAGAACTATAAAAACGATCTCTCAAGATAAGCAACATTTTAGATGTTCAATTAAAAAATTGTATTAAAGAAAACTATCTTCCAAATTATTTCACTTCAAATTAGTGTGTCAACAAAATACGAGGACATATGCTTCTTTTTAACGAAAATTATAAAATTTACAATACAACAATATATCGGAATAATAATATTAGTGCAGTAAAGCTGGAGCAATATTGGGACAGTACTATTAGTACTATCATCAGATTTATCATAACACTCATCACCCTGTTAAAAAAATTCACGCACGTTTTTTTAAGCAAATAATTTGGTGATCCACTTCTCCAATTATTTATCGATTCATTAAACATCTAAAAATTTTCTAAAGCATGAAAATACAAACAAAATTTCGATTTTTAGAATTAACGTTAATTTATTTTCACTTAATCAAAGAAACTTTTTTTATCATTGAAGAAAGCTCCATTTAAAATCGATCTTTTATCGATAATATAATCAATTATTACAGTCTCCCAACCGTACCCCAAGAGAAGATTTTCTCCACTTAGAACGTTTCGGGTTCATTTCTCTCTCTGTTCAAAAGTACATTAAACAAAACAAACAGACGCGGTCCACGTTCTGGAAATACCTACCGCTTTATCTCCGCGTGCCGAGCGAAAACACCTCCTTATCAGCCGGCGACACCGCGCGGTAAAATCCCTCGCGCACTGGCCTCCCCCACCCGCGTCTCCAGCGAGAACGCGGAGGAAAAACCGGTAGCCGCGAGCCGCGAATAGCCGGCTAATTGCCCAATTGAGCCCGGCGAGTATAACTCGCCGGCGCCCCACCTCGGCCGGACGGTTTTTAAACAATCGGGCGCGCCCGTCTGTGATTGCAGCCGAAGGCCGCGCGAGTCAGCGTCGTGGGGCTGAGGAGCCGCGACTTCACCGGGCTCGGATTCAACGTCTGCGGCAACATGCGCGAGGGCATCTTCGTCAAGGACTTACTGCACAGAGGACCCGCCTCGGAATCTGGTCGCATTCATCCCGGTGAGTTGACAAATGGATTTCGTGGTGACTTTTTTTTTGTTCGCATGACTGGCGATCGTTTATTGCGACGCGCAGTGGGCGTCGCTCGCGGATTTGACAGTGCAGTGTTTTTGTGCGTTGAAAATCGTAGGTTGTCTGATCAGATTTTGATGACTAAACTGTTTAGCTAGTATATTTAAATGTATTTATTTCTGTTTAAATTACAATAAAGATAAGACGTAAGGCTCGTTGAAATAAATGAGATTAAAAAAAAAAAATTCTCTAAACAATGAATAAACAATAATGTGGCTAAATTATCGCAAATATTTTATAAGTTCAGGAAACATGTAGAATGCAAGTATCATGTACAAAGTTTATTCATCAAATATTTGCAGAGGCATCCTACGATTTTTAATATCTCTCTTCATTGTTTCTTTTTTTCTTCTCGAAAATTTATGGTCTGACATTGATACATAATGCGAGCGCAGAGCATGACGCATTCGTTAATTTGTACTTTTTTTTATGTAATCATAAATTATTAATTTGAAATTAAACTTGAATTGTTTAAAAGAAGATAAAAAAAGTTTATTGTTTACAAAAATGGAATTCTTACAGCGACTTAAATAAAACAAAGTTTATGAGACTTTGATATTTACGATGCTCACGTAGTAACTGATTATGATTCAATTGTCAGAGTTGAGAATGGTCGAAGCAATTAACATCGCGTCATATAAGGAAATGAAAATTATTTTTATGCTACTTTTGTATTCTCCTTTGACGTTGGCGCCATAAATAATCAGCTTTGACTTCTGCCAGCTATAAATATATTTTCCTGAACATTGTAAAGAACTGCGAAACAATCAATCATACTTGTACAATCGAAATTCAAATCAAATATTATTATTTTCTCTTAAATACATAAACATTTTTATGTCAGTAACGTAATTTCCAATTCTGTAAGTAATACTTTTGATAATAATGTTGACAATGTTGTAATTCGCATTTTAAACAATATTTGTCAAAACTAATGATTAAGTGAATTGTTCATTTCACCTCCACTTTTATTTACTAATACTGCAAGTAGATTTTAATTTTATTTCAGTCATCAATATTATTAATTAAAGCACTGAGAAATATTACTAATATTTATACTTTGTTTTACAGGCGATCGCATAACGAGTGTAAAGATAAGTTTCCGCTCTATGGTGTACGAGGATGCGCTGACGATTTTGAGCTACGCTTCGCCGTACGACGTTGAGCTGGAAGTAGAAAGCGGATTCGGAATCGGCGCGAAGCCTGCCACCTTGCTGAAAAAATCCGTGGGTCCCAGTCCAACCCACATCTACCATCCTCTATACCGTAGTCAGTCCATACCCGAACTGTCCCAGCAGTCGCATCATCAGCATTCGGGTGGCAGGGGTCGTGCCAATACTACCAAACGGCTCTTCGATCCCAACGACTCGACCTATTCGAATTATTCGACGATGAATTCGACCCTCAAGTCGACCAAGTCCACACCTGCTGGTGGTCAATCCCACGAGCACCACCAAGAGGAGCCCAAGAGCAATCACCACACGAAATTCGGCATAAAGGTTCGCAGGAACACTGTTTTAAGAGTCTTAAATAAACCTCTTCAATGTCTAATCTGTACTTGTTGGTGAATAGGTACTTCCAGCATTGGACGGAACGGTTCATCGCGTGGAAAACCAGAACGAGCATAACACTAATCTCGAGAGGCGACACTCGAAGAAGCTGGAAGAGAAGAGGCACTCTGGTAACGGGGCCTACGTGAACGGGCCTGATGACAAATTTGTTGACAATAGGGTTAACGAAAATCTGCAGCAGAAAAGTTCCGTTGCACCCAGTGGCAAAAGAGTCATACATGTGACCGACGGCCACGGCATCGATGTTCCTGATCGTGCAGCCGAGATTGTCAAGGTATTACTCTTTAAAAGTGCATGTAATGAAAAGTGAAAATTGCCTATCACTTGGCATTAATGTTAAAAAAAATTAAAATTTCAGGAGGACACTGACAAAGCGACGTCGGTAGTTATACCGTCGGAAGTACCAGCGGAGGTACACAACGCAGCTATGGCCGCGCGAAGGAACCGCAAGAGTTCCAGTCAGGAGTTGCTGGTTGCGAATACAACAGAATCAGAAAAGTCACCAGAAACAACTGAAACATCCTCTGTTGAAGCAAAAAGTCCACAAAAAGGTAAAAGGAAAGCGCCAGCACCACCCTCCAGAAGCAACTCGCTCGATGTCAATGGCGATGACAAACAAATGTTTGATGACAAGGTAATCGACGACATAAGCGACTATAAGGAACCCGATCGATCGACCTCCGACGCAGCAAATGAAAAAGTCACGCTGAAGGAGGTAAATAAACATTTAATTAAAATCATAGACAGAACTCATAAATTATATCTCTAAAACAATGTACAGAAACATTGTTAATGTTTTGTTTTAATTGCAGGATACTAAAAAACAACCGAGTGATGAAACTAGCAGTTCAGATACGAAGCCGCAAGAAGAGGCACGTTCGAGAACAGGTGGTCGTCGTACCTCAGAGTCTGATACTGACAGTGAAATTCAGCACAGCTTTACAACGATCGAATTGAATTCGGCTGATATAACGATCCATCACACACCGGTACCAGAGTCTGCCGCGAATGACGACGACGATGGAGGGTGCGACGAAGACGATGGCTACCGCAAGGCTGCGAGCCTTGGCGACTTGTCCAAATATGAGAGCAAGGCATCATCCGGAGGAACCCTCGAACGCGCTCAGAGTCTGGACATGACGGATGCAGGTTCGAAGAAGCGCAAAGCACCGCAACCTCCACCCGAGGACATTCACGAGTCGACGGAGGATCTGACGAAGCTCGATCAGATCGATGCAGCCAGGTCGAAACTGAAGAAGTCAAGTGAATGGGGTACTCTGGAGGACGCTATCTGGACTCCTGGCGCAGACCCTAGGGATGAAGTACGAATTCGCAAGAAAAGCAGCGGTAGCGGTGGCGGTACGCTCGAGAGGTCCAAGTCGAACATCGAGATCAAACTGAAAGATGAGGATGAAAATCTGGACGAGCAGCCAAGACTGAATGTTTCAGATGGCGCAATCGAGACCAGCCTCGAGCTCTACAACCTGCCGCTAAGCAAAAAGCTCACGCAGGACTTCATCCGGGCGGAAAGACTCTTCGATCCTGCAGAAGATAACGCACTTGCTAGACTTGTCAACGACGGAGAAGTTCTCAAATCACCGACGGCTGAAGAAGTTGATCTGGAATTCCGCAGGGAACATCCCCTACCGGACGTAGATGCAGACGAGGAAGAGGTGACTCCTAATACTCCTGAGATAGCAGATACCTTTGAAAAAGCAATACGTTACTTTGATGAACATACAGCAGTTGATTCCTCGCCTATCCTGAAGAGAGAAACGAAAGTTAGCCTACCGGAGGCTCCAGAGGTTCTGTATGCAGGAAAAAAAGAAGTGGTAGAGGAACCTATGTCAAAAGTAACACTGAACTTCGGTTGTCCTGGATGTGATCATCATGACGGCAAACACAGCGATGGATGCAATCGAAAAAAGAAGTTAGATGAGCGCGAAGTGTCATATCATCAAACAATAAACGTGAACGACTCCACGGAAAAGCGATTACCAAATGAGCGACCGTCAAGACAGCGCACAGCCGATACGTTCGAAACACACTTTGCTAAGCCAATTCTCAACGTCGAGGAAGCGGTAGCAAAGAGCGACGTGGACGATGAGGAAGACTATGAGTTCGGATCAGGGGTAACAGTAAACAACAAAATATTACCGGCTAGCTCGCCATCGCCGGTAGCGCACAACGTCAGCAATGTGAGCGTTTCAAGTGGCGAGAACAGCGAAGACAGCGGTCTCGTACGTGGTTCTCTTGAGTACGGCAAGACGTCACCCCACAAGATGACCTTTGTAACGGAAATCAAAGTATCGCCATCGAGTCAAAACGACGACGAAGACGAAGCTGGAGCAAGCAGCGATGGCAATGAGGAAATAGTTGCTATTCTGGAAGGCAACAAATTCCCGAAGATGCAAGAGACGCCCTCCACGTCTGCTGCGGTCACATCAAACGGCAAATTACCTCCCGGCAAGAAACCTCCGGTACCGCCACGGCGTTCGGACGCCACGCGCTTCGTCCCCACAGCGACCCGAGCCACCGCCGAGGCTGAAAAGCAGGTGGTTTACGTCTCGGAGTACAAGACACCGACGAAGGAAGAGAGTCGAACTGCCGAGAGCGGCAAAAAGTTCGACAGTTGGGTCTTCCTGAAAGATGGCACCAAGGAGCGCCAGCAGGAGATCAACCCTTGGGGCAACGGCTCCAGCCCGTCCCAGCCAGTCACCAACATCGTCCTCACGCCCTCCAGCGAGGAAAAGATAGTCCACAAGTGACGTAACACGGGACGACCGTCGCACCTGTGCCATGGGGCTCCATTTCGCTCGAAAAGGAGCCAACAGTCTTGTTTGCGGTTCGTTCGCGGAAGAGACTCAAGTGTGTAAAGTGTCGCGTGACTGCACCACACGTTATTGTACATAAAAGGCCAGTGTGATTTTTTCGCGTGTATTTTTTTCCGAGCATCTGCGATTTTCGATACTATTCTGAGAATAGGAAAGAGATCTAACGTAAACTAACTTTTTTTCGTACATTACAAGATGGAATCGATTCATAGGATCAATCCGTTACCGTCCTTTCAGCGTCGTTTCCTTTAAGCCGAGGATTGGATGCGATTCACATTCCTGGAAATGGAATTCTAGTGGTCAAAACTTATATTTAATCTCAACTTGTTATTAATTAAACATTTAAAAGTGTTCTATTCGCTCCGTGCAGTACTTACACAAAAGGAATTGCTAACGTTATGTTGACATATGCGGATAGTTGCGCATCCCTTATACTTGTGAAAATCCACAATTTTTGTCACACATTCGTACAAGTGCGTACACGAAATTCTACACCTTAAAAATTCTTTTGCAAATACTGCACTATTCGAATAAATTCTGCACAAACATTTATTCGGTAACTTCTGTTTTGACTGATTAATTTTGTATGAGCAGTCGAATCGGTTCTGGAGTAAGATGTAGTAACACTAGTGGTTGATGATAGCTGTTAGACAGGAGAACAGAAGTTATCGAATTAAATCTAATGCAGTGTATAATGTAACTTAATAGGATCCTCACCTTTTATAATAAAAATTCGCGGTTTCTGATTAGATACTGCCGATTTCTGTCTTTGTGGTATGTAAGTTTGTACTTTTTACTTACCTATTCTCATTCGAGAAAAAGATATTCGCCTTAAGAGCGCCAAAATTCGCTCAATAAGGCGAATACCTTTTAAACTTTACGTACGATTAAACAATTTTAAGAAGTAGTAACATCTTTTTTAAAGAATATTTTAGAACTGCACGTATCTCTCATTATTGTTTCTTATTCGTACTAACTTTAGGACTCGACGGAATAAACGCGAAAATCCGCACATGCGATACGTAAAAAAAATAATGAATGAATGAGAGCGAGAATTTCTGCTTGTGTTTTTTATAATGTAGTAAATTCAGAAACATAACAAAATCCTGAAAGCGATTGCTTAACAGAAAAGACAATAATTAACGCAAGTTAAAAAAAACACTGTATTTTAATTATATTTCGACTACTTTGTAGCGTCTATTAATATGAAGCCAACTTTTACATAGTTTAACGATTGAGAAAAGAAAATAAATAAGTTAACTTTAATGAAATGATTCTAGCTAGCAAAGTTAGAATGAATTATGAAGTAATTGTTGCAAGTCATTTGTTGAAATGCTTATTTTACTAAGGTATTATACGCAAGTATCTATATATTTGAACTTCTAAACTTATTTTGGAACATCACGAAATATTAAATAAAGAGAATGCAGTAGAGTAGATTTAATGATTTTAATTTTAAGACAGTTTGACTGATTCGTCAATTGTTAATAATAATTTTAGTCAGTGGAAGAACAAAATGTCATCTTCGAAGAAATAAGGATGATTATAACCAATTTAACCGGTCTTTGTAAAATAAGTTATTTTTTTAACAACGCTTACTGTATGTTTCTACTCAATTGTTAGTGTATATTTTATTTTATCATTGAAGGTGTTGTGCCACAATGTATATTTTATATCCGGTGTACTTTTGTAAAGCAGAAGTCAAGGATTATTGGTGCTTGTCATGATCAATTAGTAAGGACTCACTGTGTAGGAATTGTTAATGCAGATATTATTGATTAATTTTCGATATTGTACATTTTATTTTATATATAAGCAATCATTACACTCATTGGAAAAACAGTTGTTTATGTAACAAGTAAATAAAATCTTATTGTTTACCATAGATAAAAATATATTCGTTATTCCTTTCACTACTTATTACCATTTTAGTTGTATTCATTCATTCTTATTCTCATTCACTCGAAATTACATTTCTTTCTTTTTTATCATTATGCGATATCAATGAATGCTAAGAATTCTCATTCATATTACAAAGTAATTTATATAATTTAAAATTTATATACGTTTAAAATAATTGATTATATAAATTTTGTACATTTATTTATTTGTCTTGTTAAGAATAACATGACTGGAAATATCCAATCTAAAGAAAATTTGAAACTGAAATAAGTAGAAAAACATAGATCTTAATAAGATCAATGAATTTCATTTTATCATATTTTTATCGGTGTGTATTCGCACCAAATCCACGTATTTTACGTGGATTTACATGGATAAAAGACAGCTAAAGAAAGACATTCTCCCTCAATATTCACGTATATCCACATATTTACGTGGGTTAAGCTAAAAACTATTATAAATGTACTTAAAAAGTTGTTTTAAAACTTATTAGATATGGAGTAATTAAACATTATGTAGCAGACTGCCTGTAGTTCTTCGTACTCATAAGTTTCTTTCCACACATGGCACAAATAGCTTTCTTGTAAGCGCAAGACTGACAGTAGTGTGATCCTGCCTGATGTACTTTCTGTCTGCATATTCTGCAAGTTTCAAACTTTGAAGTATAAGGATTGAATCTTGCCTTGCTTGCTGACAGTGCTTTATTTTCTCCAACTTTACGGCCTCCGCTCTCTACTGTGTTCCTGGCTCCAGACTTCCACGGATCCGGTGTAATAACCTTGCCCAGCTTTTTCTCACACTTTTCGCACACCATTTTTCCTCAACTGAAGAGAGAAAAAATATTTTATTTAGATTGCTTTTAGTTAATTATAGTATTAAATATAGACCATGTTTCATGTCAAAATTTAATAATATCGATACATTTGTTTTAAAAATTTATTAATAATAAGTGCTAATGAATTTTTTAATTATACTCTTTAAATAAACATTGTTTATAAATACAAATTATATTAGTTCTTTCAAAAGAAAAGACAGGACTAATAAAACAAACAAACAAAAGCATTTGAAGGTTAGAATATGTTTTACCATGAAATTCTTTAAAAAAATAAATACTTACTGTTATATATTACTGCTTAGAGTTTTAATACTATTACTGATTCGTTTTAATAAGTGAATTGACGAATATTGTACTGCGAATTTGCACTACCAAGGAAGTTTTACAAGAGTTTACAACAGCCAACTATCAACTAAGCTTAGTTATGGTGTCAGCTGAGCTAATGACTGCTGAGATACAATATTTGTAGATGGCGTATCACTCCAATACTCTGTTATGAAACTGGTTTCGGTTCTGGTCCGGCCCGGATCTAGATTCCCTTTTCCGCGCGTAAGTGTGCTTCTGCAATCGCAGAATCAGTGTCCGATTAAGGCACGAAGTAGCCGTTCCGTAAGACTGGATCTTTATTGATCTAGCACGAAGCGTCTACAAAACTGCTATGACTCGTAGGACTGATAGAACTTGAACTCGAACATAGGGCTCAACTCGAACTGGAATTAACTGACCGCCGGGCCCGAGGCCCCCCTAATTTATAGGCTATGGAGACGATGGTGGCGCCCTCTGTTATGGGCCCTTGAAGAGCTCATTGGTTTAGCCCCTCGACCCGGCCTCGACCCTAGCTTGCCGAAATGTATAAATTAAAAAGAAAAAATAATTTTCAATAGATTTTAATTAGCTCTATTCATATCAATCGAAATAATAAACTGCTCAAGCTAGGGTCGAGGGGGTCATTGGTTTCCAGCGTCGGAAAGGAAGATGGCGGATACTCCCACGCTCTACCAGCTCCCTCTCCAAACCTCTGGGATGATGTGGCAACAGCGCATGGATACTCACCTGTCCTAATTAGCCGCTCCCTTTGGCCTTGGCATTCCGTCGTGGCAACAGCGCATCGATGGCGCTAAAATCAGTGAGGTAAGATAATTGCATTATCTTTGGAGAAAAAATCGCCCCATATATTATGCACGGAATTGCGTCTCCTTCTCTCTTACTCTCTGTAGTTGCGCAAAAAGTAGCGTCACTCACTATTCTCTCGATAAGGGACGCTAAAAGGTGGGGTACCCTTTTCAGGTATAGGAATCTCTTTGCGGTCTTGGCATTCCGTCGCGGCAACAGCGCACTGCTACGCCAGCGCCTCAGCGGCCCAAGCCACGTTGTTCCATCGTTCCTAGGAAAAAGACCAATCTGCAGTAGCTGCTGTTAATCGGCCCCTTAAATCGACTAATAAGCTTTTAAGCGATGTTAGTAGTTGTACAAAACTGTACAGAAATATAGAGAACTGTACAGAAATGTACA
Source organism: Eurytoma adleriae (assembly GCA_900480045.1). Taxonomy (NCBI): domain Eukaryota; kingdom Metazoa; phylum Arthropoda; class Insecta; order Hymenoptera; family Eurytomidae; genus Eurytoma; species Eurytoma adleriae. Next base: position 45,267 of record UXGC01000902.1, read on the forward strand.
GAATGTCCGTATATAGTCTATATAGTTTTAATATATATAGGATCCATAGCTTAATTAACGTATATTTTATTATATAGAATAAATAATTATATTACAACAAAACAATCAATGCCATGGATAAATTAATCTCGGATAAATTGCATCTCTGCGCTGTGCTAACTAAACGAGAGCCACCGGTTCAAGAGACCAGTAAATCCGTTGTACAAATTAATTCCTGCATTTGGAACCCTCCGTTCTTCTACATAGGGTAACGCTGGACTAGAGCCATTAGAAAAGTACTGATAGTTCTTCCCGGAAGTCTGCAGGACGATTATTCGTGCGTTGATTTGTTCAAGATCGACTGAGTCAGTTATGAAGTTCTGCAGTTGATTTGCAACGAACCAGAGACGACCCCCATCGTCAATTGCAAAGCTATCCGTGTACTGAATATGCTTATGATCCTGCATGAGGAGCCGCATGTGGTTTTGGAATGAGGTAGTTCTTGTATCCCACACGGCCACTGCGTCGAGACTGAGTAGACTTAGGTACAGATCACCATTTGATGACACTGTCATACCAGCAGACTAAAATGATTATTAAATACGGTCAGTTATAATTGTAGTTTTTTTATTACGCATTATCCTTAACATTATTACCTGTGAAGGTTTCCTTCCTAAAT
>UXGC01000903.1:0-45903 GCA_900480045.1 Eurytoma adleriae
TGTGCTTTTCTTCGCGGCAAAATCCGAAAAGTGCTTTTCTTCGTGGCAAATTTGAATTGTGCTTTTTTTCGTCGCAATAAGATTAAATGTGCTTTTCTTCGTCGGGAGAAAATGAATTGTGCTTTTCTTCGTTAGGGGCGACGAATTAATCTAATGTTATTTTGTAATAACAATTAATTATGTAAAATTGCACTTTAATTTCTTTATCTATCTTATTATCGTATTAATTCTCTGAAATTTCAACAATAAATAAATAAAGAAATAAGAATACAGGAAATTTTCAGCGCAGTGATAAACTGAAAATATTTTTCAATTGAAAAATAAAAAGAAGAAATAAATAATTTCAATGGAGTACACAATAAACTTCTCTGACCCGCGATATTTTTTTCAAATTACGAATCGGTCCATTTATCTCCCGTGGAAAACTTACATCTCGGCCATAAATAAAATTCGCACTTACCACCGGACCCGCAGCGCTTCCATCACCGAAGTCGCGCTCCCCCTCCCATATACACCCAGTTGCGAAAAAGTTCGCCGATCGTTCGCGCGCTGATTGGCCGATCGCGGCGCATAAGCCGATCAGCGATTTTTGCCAAGAAAAGTTTTATACGAGAGCAACGAATAAGGGGGGTCCGGCTCGCCTTATACCGCCGGAGTAGCTCCGAGTCCCCATTGCCCATGCCAAGATTTTCTCGCGCGCGCTGCCCATTTACGTTCACGGCAGTATAAACCAGAAGTGCCCCATAAACCGCGCGACGAGCCTCCGCTTCTTTACATCGAATGGAATTATGCTTTATTACCCTCCGGTGACATTCCCCCCTCCCCGTCGCTCCGAAACAATGCGACGCGCGTTTAAATAAAAGGAGCAGGACTCGCAAACTTCGCCGGGGAAAAAGAAACAAACTCCAAGTGCCGCCGTGAAATTCGCCTTAAACGCGTTCCCTTCCTTTATTTTCTTTTTAAAAAGAGTTCGTTAAAAAGACGCGCGCGTAGACGCGGGGAATAAATCGCTCGGCGCGAGACACTCGCGACAGGTGGAGAGGAGCCGGCCTTAACGAGCCGGCTCGGCTCTAAAAATAAAAGCCTCCCTCGAACCCACCCCACCGGCCGTAGTTCAAACAGTCAATAACAAGCAGTGCAACGCGCGGCTGAAAAATTTATGAAGACATCCATTACGTTTGCACCCCGGCCTCGGCGCACGCAGCCTCCGCGATGACTCGCGTCCGCTCGGCCGGAATGGGAAGGACGCGCGCTGCCCTTTAACCACCCGTAAAGACACTGCCGCGGCAAAAAAAAAATCTCGGACTCGAGGTACTGCAGTAGCGCATGTGTGTGTACAAGTGCGTCGAATTTTTAGGTCGCGTTTTTTAGATGGAACTGCGGTGTACAGTAGATTTTTTATTTTTTGGTTGAATCTAAATTTTGTGGAAGCTCAATTATCACCAATAATAAACTCACATTTTTAACGAAAAACAAGATTAGTTTAAAGGTGTGGTTACTAAAGTTAAATAAATGAAAGCCGCTAAACATTTTTAGTGCTTCTCACTAATTTATAAAAATTTTTTACCGCTCAAATTTAGAGCGCACTGCGTCGAAAATATTGAGAGTTACACCATAATATTTTGATTTTACCCTTCACATATTGATATAATAAAATCTTACCCACAGTGCCATTAAAATCCACATGAACCGAACCCTCCAAAGATGAATAAGTAAAACTCCACTCAAAAAAGTATAAACAGTCACTTATCGCCCACCAAAAATCCTTCACTCCTCCCACAACAAGTAAAATCCTTGCATCCTAAAATAAACGCGTATCCCATCCAAAATTTCCCTTAAACGTAGAAAACGATCAAACAAGAAAAGATCTTTCAGCCGAAGACGTTACGTACCTTGGCTCGCGGAGGTTCGCGCGGGCACTGACGCCGGCGGGGCGGCCGAAAGTCACCCCCGGGAGCTGCGATTGGCCGCTCATTATCGTCTTATCTCGCCCCCTCGCGCGCGCGGGCCTGTTTTACGGCGGCAGGACTCGTGCCAAGGTCCGATCGATCCGCGACATTCCCTTAGTGTAGAGGCGCCGCGTGTGCGCGCGCGTTTTCCTTTCTCTCTCTCTCTCTTTGTACTCGCCCCAGCCGCCGGCGCGATTTTTCCCGGCGCGCGCGATTTTTCACGGCCCGGACCGCGATGCCTATCGCCTTATCGCGGCGGCAACCTCCCCCTCGTGAATAATGGAGAGGATCATCGGCGGCTCTTGCGATACGCGCGCGGCCTTTTCTTACGCTCGCCGCGGAAGCTGAGGCTAGCGACGCTGCGTTTGAATTTCTCTCCTCGCTTATGAGGTGTGTATCGTCCGGCGCCGATAAAGCTGCGGTCGTTTCTTTTTCTGCGATTCGGCGTAAACTATCTTTTCTGGTGTTACTATTGGCGCGCTGGAGAGTTGAGATAGAGATCGTGATTAATCGGATTTTTTGCGGGGAGGAGGGTGGAGATGTTCTACGTGTGTTTTGTATTATAATTTTGAAAAATTGATGTTAATTTTTGAAGCAGTTCGATTGGTTTTTTTTTTGTTAGCGACGAGGATTTAGATGAAGACAGATTTTGTACGAGGCAGCGAGAAGAAGGATGTTTGTCTTGTTAAGAAATCATGGTCGGTTACTCATAGGGGCTGATTTATGGGGGCAGTAATGTGAATTAAAGTGTATCATGGGGAGTCAATCCCACGATCATTTTTTTTAGAAACTACCCGAGCACCCCATTCAGAAGTGGCTTTAAACGAGTAGATGTCGGAAGTCAATTATGTTCTACTTAAAGTTGCGGTCTTACTAAGTATATATTTTTAGTTTCTTAACTTACGAAACTTTGGTTTGTACATCATTTTATTTAAAATGACATATTTATTTAATAATTGAAGTAATTTTAGTGATATTTGATTATAAGAGTTGCGAGAATTCAAACAATTTTAACCCATATCGCGCTTTATGTCAAGTGAAATATTCGATCTAAATATATAACTTAAGTTTAAATACATAACTTGAATTCGATATAACTTGAGCGCTCGGTGGATTTTGAAAAGTCCTATAAACTTTATAAAATTGACCTGAAGTAGTGACTAGTTATTTAAAAGTAAATTTCGCTTTTTTTCTATGCTCCGAATAGGCAGACTAATAATCACGTGATCATGTGAGAATCAATTAAATCAAGAATAAATTGATTTCAAGAGAAAGTTCAAACTCATCATTTTATTTAATAAAAATCACTATATCTAAATAGAATAAGAGAAATTGATTCATACATTTATAACACCGTGTCTTCCACTTACTTTAAGTCAAAGATTTTCAACGTTGAATAAGTTTGATTAAGTCAATTTCACTTATTCGATTTTAAAAAATATAGTGTACAAATTTCAAAAATAAACTCCAAACGATCGCAGCCTCGTGAAAACACGCGTCTCTCAACGAAAACATCGAACGCAACGCGAAATAATTCACCAGCGCCAGGACACGACGTCACGAGCCGCCAGAAAATTCCCCATCTGGATCGAGGGCTTTTTAAATAATTTAAAGCCCCGGCAGCAGCTATCGCTCAATCGGGACAAGGCGAAATCCCGCGCCTCTCCGCCGGGCGGAACGTGCGTACACACACCCGACGGGTGTACCCCCTCGGTGCGCGCACGCATCATCGTCCGCGAACGGGGGGGTCGCCTTCGGGACGCCCGGACGTAACGAAGTGAAAACCGTGACAGGAGAGAGGGCGAGAGGCGCACGCGGAAGGACTAAGCAAGCGAGCGGAGAGAGTGGGAAACACGAAAAACTGGAGCGAAAAACTTGCGCGTCCGCTGCAGACCCGCGCGCCCGGCATAAAAGCCAGCAGTCCGGCGAGAAAGGGAGGCGCCCCGGACGAAGGAGGGAGACAATGCGAGAGAGGATCCGCCGCCGGCAGTAAAAAGGGGAGAAGGGCGAAGCGAGAGAGGAAGAGAAAGAATAGAGAGATGTTCGGTAAAAAATAATTTTTTGCGCTCTTAGATTGCATTTTTCTTGTTTTAAGGACTGATTCGTCGAATTGTTTTTAAGTTGTAAGAAGCGCTAAAGTTAAAATAAGAAATTTTGCCCTTAATTTTGTATTTTATTGTAGTTGTCAGAGTTTTTTTTTAAGATGTGTTGTATTCTTAAAATACGTCATTAATTTTTATTAAAAAAAACATTGGAAATAACGGAAATAATTCAGTTAAAACTCAGATTTCAATTTTGTAATTTCATTAATTGAACAACAATACACAAAGATGAATTATTTACACAATTGGCGTTTATTAATTTACTTAGATACTTAGTTGATTGTTGTTAATAATTTGTTAAAATTATTATGTACTATATTGTCGCTTCCCACGAAGGCTAACGTACATCTCAAAAAAAGTCTATTTTAATTTGTTATTTTTAAAGCATTATAGAGCAAAGTGAACTCTTCTAGAACCTGATAAAATTAGGGTATCATACCAATGGTACCTCGAATTTTTGAGGTCTTAGACAAATTTATTTCACTCTGTTACTTTGAAAACAGCAAATTAAAATATACTTTTACGTGATGCGTTAGTCTTCGTTGGAAGTAACCATATGTCCCTACAAATTGCTTCATGATTTGACTGATAGAAAATGAATTTTTTACTGACATGCTACAAACAAAATTTACTAATTTCGATCAAGTATTTGAATGAAGAAAACATTTCATGCAATCATGGTAAAGGCATTTCTTCAAAATAGAAAAAATGAGTTTTAAATTTCAGAACTTTTTGAAATTAAGAATGACTGTTCTTAAAATAGTTGCACACCTATTTTAGTTAAATATTTTCTTAATTTAAGCTCTTTCTCGCTATATAGAGAGAAAGAGAGAGACGGAGATAGAAAGAAAGAGCTAGAGAAATAAAGAGGGAGAGAAAGAGAGAACGAGAATTCGAGGAAAAAGACGAGGAGCCCTCGAGAGATGAAGGAGGGGAGGGGGAGCAGGGATCGGCGGGGCACTAATAAGGAGCTGCTCCTCGAGCCCGCGGGCGCGCGCAGCAGCCGTCAGAAGGACGCACAGACGCCCGGGCCCCCGCGCCGCCGCGGGAGACGCGCGCGGCGCGCGCTGAGGAAAATGACGGGGGAGAGAAGGACGGTGGCGCGCGATCATCAGTGTCTGCACGCCGTTTTTCATTCTTTTATTGTTGCCCGGCTGAATGGGCCACTCGGCGCGCGGGCCGGGACCCCGCGGGGTGCGTCCTCCGAGTATTATACGGTGCACACCACCCGTACCCGGCCGCAGCCCCGTGTTTACGATAATGTTTGCCGAGAGATTTGATTCGTGCTCCGGCGATTTTTTCCGCCGGCGAGGCACTTACCCGGGGGAGAGTCCGGCGGCGCGCTGCCCTCGAAACACTTAATTCGTTGCTTATTTCGCCTTTGTTCGCTATTGACCAGACGCGTAACTTTGACGCCGATCGTGTTTATAGCTGCGGCACAGTTTCTTTCTCTCCGCTTCCTTTATCCTTTCTTTTGGAGTAGAATTTTGGAGCGGCTAAATGATAAACGGTGTTTTTTTTTCTTGTAAGTATATTTAAGACTACAGGGAGAGACATTTTTCATAAAAATCACTCTCGCTATTTTGCAAAAGTTATACTGGGCAAACCGTAAACACTGGGTTTCCCCAGTTTAATTTCGAGACTAAGTCACCTGTTTATAATAGCAATTACTCACTATTTTGTAAGAATGCATAAATATTGTGAAAATTATACGTTTACTTTACAAATTACTCACAATTGTCTGCGTGCAATTTTTCTGGAATGAATTACTTCATTTTTATTTTGTTTACTTATTTTTATTTTTATTAATTAAGATTCAATTTTTTTTAAGTTTAAAATAATTCCTTTTTACTTTGTTACCTTATAACGTGACAAAGATTCTTTTAGTATGAGGAAGAAAAAAATAGACTCAGGGTAATTGCAGAAAAAACTGTTTTTCAAACATTTTTGCTGTAAAGAAACTTGCTTCGCTTCATTTACAATAGAATACTGCATTGCATCGAATCGACCATGATTAACCTCTTGTGTGAGCAAGATTCTTAAATTTACTTTCGAACGTCATAAATATTTATGAAGCCACGCTTTGATTACCCCTCGATGTTCCTTTCTGTACGTACATCGGCTTACAACTTTTTTCGGCGAGTAACCATACATTTACTTGGTCATCCCGAAGCGACATTTATTGTGGCATTGATTGCAAATTTTTTAAAGTTGGTTTTTTTGACATATTTACATTATTTATGAGAAAGTCTCAAAATAAGAAGCGAAGAAGAGGCAAATCAAAGTAACAAACAGGAAAAAAGCAAAAATAATCTATCATTTACAAGCAGCGTTTTTTCTGAGCGACTTGCGAATCACTTATATTTTAAGCTTTCGTTCTAAAGAATCATTTGAATTTTGACTATTTCCATGCCTGTCGATTCATCAAAGATCATCAGACCGCATTTGATATATTTTTTTTTGTTTTCCAAAAGTTACTAGAACGATTAAACCAAATAAAAATTTCATTGTATGTTCGATAAGAATTTCATAAACGAATATCTTATATGAGAACGTAAGTTATTCAGATCTGTGATATCATGTATGTACTATCTTTACATCTTAATATATTATTTCGAAATTCATATATGCATATGTGTGACTTCCCTGTTTGATAACGTCTTAACTTCATTTTTCATTTTTTTTTTGTTGAGATATTTGGATTTCAAAGTTTGCAAGATGTTCATAAATTCAAATTTCAGAAGATCTAAGTTGGACAAAAAAGAGTTTTATGGATCATCATTATAATGCATGATTAAACAATCTTTATGTGCATTTATTTACTTCCCATACGAAAATATTCTATAGGAAATCCTAAAAGTATTTTGCGCTAAAACCCTACACAATTTTCTATACAAGTTTTCCTACAGGATTTTTGATAGAAATTCTTTCTTAAGTTGGTACATATTTTCCTATTCCGGCTCAGATAAATTAATCAGTGGACAGTATACGGGTGTTTAAGGTAAAAAAAACATCACCACCGGTGTTATCTCAAAAATGGAGTTAAGTCGTTCCACCAGGAAGCCACTGTATACATAAGTTTCGAATCAATTTCAATTAAGCGCAAAAGATAAATTTATCGCTTATACATTACTGAACAAGCAACATCGAAGCGAGGCGAGTCGATGAAAAACGGAGAATTAATTCGAGACACTGTATCGCTATACTCGCTTTCTGCCACCGCTCAATGTTGCGCTTAACGCGCGTAAACGTATCATCAAACAGAAACCAGCCTCACCGCAGCCTGCGCGTGTGCAAGTGCATACGCGGGCGCGCCGTGAGAACCGGGTACCCTCGAAACCCGCAAAAAAGTCCTTTAAGCGCTCGCCAGGAACTTATCGACGAGAAAACAAAAAAAAAAAGAAAGAAAATCTCGCGGCTGCGTGTACCTCTCCGCACCTACGTGTAACGTACACAGTAGGTACCACCCGAGCAGGCTCCAAAAAAAAAAGGAAAAGGCAAGGGTGAGGTGTACGGTGTGTGGGCTCGCGGAAAGCCGGCTCTCGATTTCATCTGCATATTTCACGCGCGTACACATCGAGCTCTCGTTAACAAAAGCCCGCGCGGACCCTTTTATGCGCGCAATAATTTTCTCCGCGCGCGCCGCTGCCAAGGCAAACGCCCCAATAATAATTGACCGTGAACGCCGCTCCGATCGTATTATACACCTATATATGCAGCAGGCCGTATGCCTCTCTATGCAGTGCATGTGTGTACGAGTGTACCGGCCGCCGGGCGGACGGACTTCCGACAGTCGATACACAAATGCCACATTTTAATTAGCGTGACGCGCGCCATATGTACACACGCGGGTCCGCGCGGGATGCAGCGGCTATTGTGCCGACGTAGGTGTACATTGCAGTGTCATGCGAGTGTGCAAGCGCGGAGGTGTATTGTGTATTTTTTGTTCGAGGAGGAGGCTTCGCCTGCCGGGGAAAATTTACTCGGCGCGCACGTGAACATTACGGTCGATTTAACTTTTCTTTGCGGGGGCGGGAAGGAGAAACGAGTGGTGCGCAGTTTCTCTTGCGTGTTATTAGGCGCTTGGTGTACTTCTGGGGGTTTCTTTGAAATTAATTGGGATTTTTGGTTAATCAGTGTGAGGTGCCAGTGATTAGCGATCGATTAAACGGTCTTTTCTGTTGAAATTAATTTAAGATAGTTAATAGGTATTTCCTCGATAGTTGCAAAGATTAAAGTGGAATATTAAAAAATTATATGTATCGTATACTTTAATTAAAATATTAATTTCTTCTCTCTAAACTTGAATTAATGAAAACTCTTCAAATGCACTAAAAATTAATGAACTGTGTCCTACTAATTATCACTTAGTATAGTGTGTATATATTTCATTAATTTTTAGTCGATTTTACTTATTTAACTTTAAAAAAATTCTTTTAAATTACCATACTTACTTGTACATAAAATAGAATAAGAAATAGGTATCTGGATTTTACAATAAACAATAAGTTTTAATTCGCTTAAATATCGAGCAGAGGAAAAAATAAAAAATATAATATATACTTCTCTTTATAAGGGTCTATTGCATGATTAAATAGTATTAAAAAGATTAAAACCACATAAATAATACTGGTAAAAAATAAAAATCGCACATCTTAAAGATATAACGAATAGTTTTTCTATACATTATTATTACTATTCTATAAAATAAGTAGTTTCAATGTTATTCTTTCGCATTTTTTATAAAGAATAGTAGCTCGCTGTCCAGATTATACTAAAAATTTCAGTGACAACAATCACTGATACTATCACAAACATTGAAATAATTAAAAAAGAAAAAGTGTGTTAAACACTGCTCCTGGAGTACCGAAATACTATCGGTCACAGAAAAAATATTCGCCGTCGTTGAATATTATTTATAATTATTTATAAATAGCGCAAAATAACATTTCGCAGCAAAACGCAACGAGAAACCGCTGGCCGCTCTCGCATAAGCTTCTAAATAAAATCGCAGCCGCGATATGTCATAGGTGATACGATCGACGTCGCGCATATAGAAATGTCGTCTCGTTTAAAAGTTTCCAATGTCTCTAATGCAGAAATAATATGCATTTCCACTTCGCCGAAGTAAGCATGCAAGCGCCCGAGTCCATTTTTTTTTAAGATTACGTAAATTTTTAGTAGGCGTAATGTGCAATTGCATAAATTTCTCACATACCCCGCCTGTCAATTACGGTGCTTTCAAGTTATGCATATTAATTAGTTGGCAAAAAGCCTTCCCAGCGCGCATACATTAATTAATTTTTAATCCGACCCGTTACGGAAAAGCTTATTAATGGACGAAAAACTACGTTTTATTTAAGCGCAGGCATACCCATTGCATGTAAGATTAAAAAATTATAGATTTTCATAATTTTTTTTATAATCAAACGTGTAATTTAAAAAATAGATATACTACAATAAATAGTAAATTAAATTGTTTTTGTTATGTTTATTTTTTTAAATAATTTATAAATTTACATTATTACACATTGATTAATTGTTCAAAAATGATCACTACACGATATAGATTTTGATTTAAATATTAACTATCTGTTTTATCAACAGGTGGCAGTTAAAGAAGAAACTTGCAGTACCGACATCGGCAATAGTGGTGGCAGCACTTCCTTAACATCCTAAGCGCATCAAAATAAATAAACGACCAGACGGCAGACACCCGCACAACTTCCAGACAAAACACAAAAAAACACAGGAAATCATCGCTAATAAACATGACACCCACGCATGAAGTTTGAGACTTTCGCAAGTTATACGGTGAACAGTGAGGAAGGAAATTCCAGACGCTTCGAATACTCGTGCAACATTACATAAAACACAAATCGTACCGGCGAGGAGTAAGTACGTATGTCGAAAAAAAAGCGAGAAGAGACGGAAAAAATAACGAGCGGGTGAGTACAACACGTAACCATTGGCACACGACACGCGCCGTCCGTCCACGTGTGAGTGTGTCAAAAGATATTTTGCTTACATAACGTAGCGGCGAGTTAATCTTGGTCTTTAACCCTGAATGATAGTGAATCTTGTGTGTGTTTTTGCAGGTCGTACGAGGAGGTTATGGAGTCGCGGTTGGAGGATTTTTTCTGCTAGTCTTGATTAAAATGCAGCAAATGTTTTTGGAGATTTACGGAAGAACGAAGCACTGTCAGAGCATGTGCACAGTGTTCTAGGCTGTATCGTAAGAGTGGAGAGTATGAGAAAAATTATAATTAGGTAAACGTAAAAGGTTTAAGGCTACTTTGGATTGTTTATGCTCCTACTTTACAGTCCTACAGTTTTTCTTGTGGACATAAAATAAAAGAATGAGGTTTATGATTGAATAATAGGTCACAGCTTAAAAAACATATAAAATATCTCTTAATATCAAAATTAATATTACAAAATAATACAAAATGTCCTTCATAACAGAATTAATTTATGAATCATAAAGCAGCACTGTAAATATTTTATTTACATTTAAAAGTTAAAAAAGAAATAATCTCAAGTATGTATTAATATGTATTAAAGTTGAATTTTAAAATAAAAATTGTTTATTGAATTTCAGGTTTCATACGGATATTACACAAACTTTTGAAGACTAAATCTTCACAGAAGCAACAAATTCCAAAGACGCAGAAGTATAATAACCCACTCCGAACTCTAAATGATGCAGCGACATCAATGAAAAATCATCTTTCATTATTACTAACAGTATTCCGTAGAAAAAGGAAAAAAACAGGTCAGAAAGAAAATTCAAGGACGCGAAATAAGATGTTTATGAAGGAGCAAGTGCTGGATGCGGAGCAGTGGCGCGTGGAGGCCGCGGCAGTCATCGGGGACGTGCGTAACCACGTGCGCGATTTGCGTGTGAGCGAATGCCCGGCGTTGCGCAGCAGCAACCGGGCAATCTTCTTGAATCTGACGACCCTCGAAGGTCTGGAGTTCTGCGTGCGTCTCTCCGCTCAGGGTTTCAGTATCGTCGGCAACAGACACGACTGCGCTGACAACGCCGACGAAGAACGGGACGAATACTACGAGACCATGTACTCCCTGCTGGATCAGGTCAGCCCGCAGTACCGCAATTCCTTTGGAAATAGTCTGCTCGATAGGCTGCAGCAGCTGCAGGAGAGGCAAGAGTCGTCTTAGATGATGCTCATTGACACTCATTTACATGATTATGACTTGTTAAAGTAGGGGGATGAGATTCAAAGTTTTTACGATTCGTTAAAAAAGACAATAGATTTGTAAAGTTTCTGTGATTGCCATACTCTGTACAAAGGTTCTTCCATGCCGTCGTGTATATAAGAGATTTTTATTGTAGATATTAGATTTATAAATTCAATTTTGACAAATACGCCAATAAATAATCTAAAATGCAATCTAATTTTGTAAAATCGTCAGTCTTATTGTCAATTTTTTTATATGATAGCAAAATATTCATTACTGTAGTAGAAACTGAACATAGTAAGTCTGTACAATAATTACAGAAGAAATAAGTTTAAAAATAAACTAAGAAACAATTTGTTTAGTTATGCATGCTAACGGAATAGAATAAACTATAATCAAACAAGAACAGATTAACATAAACAAATTAACTTTACGTTTCATTATGGCAAACAGGTATTGCTTTGTTCGAACTAATTATTTATTTCGATAATATCAGCGTGCGCTTAAAGTATTGTTCGTGCGATTCTACTTTGCATCGCGAAGGTCGAAAGACCATAAAATGCCGATCCACTGTTTGAGATACTTATTACATGTCATAGAGAATGAACGCGACTTGAACTCAACTCGGTTGTTGCACAGTCGTCACTCAATGCTAATGAGACTCTGCGCTTGGGAAATCAATATTGCAGTCCATCGCGACACGAATTGAATATGTCGCTTCTTTATGAATACGCTCCGACAGCGCCGTGAAGAAATCAGCGCTTCTTCGCTTCCTGATTGCGATTTTTATTCTCCGTAAGGAAATTTTCTTACTGAAATTTACTAAAGATAAAAAAAATATTTAAAAGGAAGCAAATAAACGTAAAGCATTCGGCCTTAATGTTGTACTGTTTAAAAGAAACTGCTTAAATTCGTGCATAAATCTTATAATAAAATACAATGTACGTACAAAGAATCTGTATTAACGTGACATTAGCGCGGATTGAACAACGTCCAGGTTTTCTTTTTCATTCGGCCGCGGATTTGGCCGCGAAAAGAGGAAATTCAACCTCGACTTGGCGTTTCTCCCGCGAGTCGCTTATAATCTCGCGCTCGAAATTCGTACCTGCGCGACCAAGCTGCCAGATAGGCAAGCGGCGCGCGATCATCGGAGAATTTCGGAAGATCTAGAAGGTTTTGGTCGATGAAAAAAAAAGATCGAATCGATCTGACGCGCGACTGTAAATCACTGATGTTAATCCGCGGACTATTGCGTAATGTAATGATACGGCACTTATGTCACGATAAAAGGTGAATATACTGTTGCAAATTATATTTCTATGACTTAGTATTACCGACTCTTCTAAAACGTAATTTTATATTTCTTTTTATGACTGATCTGGCAGTTGTGAGAAATAAGTAAAAAATGTGCGATAATTTATTAAAATCGTTTTGAGCGGTAATAAAAATTGTTTTATTACACTAAGAAAAAGGTTTATTGCAGTTGAAGGATATAATAAAATTAAACATTTGATATTTACAAAAAACAGAACAATTATTTAAAATTGTATTCGAACTGAAAATTGGTCCAATTAAAATTAATTGTAATGGATTTAAAAGTTTTCATTGCAGATCACAACTGGGCCAGCTAAAAATAACTTATAAAGCACTAAATCGAAACATTAATCTTGCCACTGTGACGCCGAATCACTCAGGGAATAAGTACGCACTTAACTTTTTTTTCACAGTCTCTGAAAAAAAAAATTCAGTTCGCTCAATAAATCAGTACCTATTATGATTGATCAGTGGAAACTTCCGTGCAATTTTAAAAACATATTCACTTTATGAAAACTTTGTAAGGATTAAATGTTAAAAGGCTATTCAACACTTGTTATGTAAAGTGCAGGTTCAAAATTCAATTGAAAAGAAAACTAATTACTTTATTAAAAAAAAGTATGTATGTCCAACATTAATATTGACACGCATATGAAACCTAGTGTCACGTTTGTATGGAGTATACCCGTTCTGCGGCAAAAAAAAACTAAGTAATTAACCATTCGCGTGCAAAATTTTCAGTCACCGTCTCAGAGCGCGATACTTAATAACACACGTGTATCGTACACAATTCGCATTATTGTACAGAAGCATTAGCTCGTCATCCATTAAATCCATTCAACACAGGGAAGTCACGTGTGCAAAAAATCGCCTCGAAAAGTCAAACCCCCGCGGGAACAACAACTCGATCATTATACTTGACCCACTGAAAGGCGCCGTTTAAGATTCATTAAGCGCAATGAAAGGCAGTCTTGTTTACCGCGCGCCTCCGCGGAAACTCCGAGGCTCCCGCCGAAAACGTGAAAAGCATCGTCAAAAGCAACGTACATTCGTATTCCCATAAACAAAAGAAGAAAAATAAAAAAAAAAAAATAAAAATCCCACGGTATATAGGACAGACCGCACTTAAACTACGACGACTGCGCAAGCGGCCGGTAATTCACTTCGCCGTGTAAACGTCACGCTCGAGGAGCAGCCTCGCTGACGTCACGCGCCCGGCGTTCATTCACTCGATCCGAAAAAAAAATCGCCGAAGCGACGACGAAAAAAAAAAGTGAAGAAGGAAGGAAGCCGCGCCAAATATCGCGTTGCGTGCGGGCAGGGAGGAGCGCACGTGCGCGACGCAATAAAAAGCGCACACGCGGCGCCTCGCCGCCTCGTGCCAAGATGCGTATATATGTGTACTGTGCGATGCAGTCGAGCGAAAGCGCGGCTTTTGTGCGTCGAAAATTCGAGCAGCCGTGACGCGCGCTAAGTGTTGCATTGGGCAGACGCGGCGCGGCCGACGTGGGCCGGGTGGCAATTTATGGTTTCGCGATCCGGTAATTGGCTGACGAGCTGCCGATCGGAATTTCGTTTGCTATTAAGGAAATTAATTGCGTTGGATTGCTGCTGTAAGAAATGCGAGAGATGCATTTTTTATTTTTAGATTGGGTATGAAACTTGTTAGATAATTAAACGAATCTGACGTCTACTTTAAATGCCTTAATTTAATACAAAATTTAAGTTCAGTTTTTTGTTTAAATGTTTTATGCATTCGCGACACTTAAAAAAACTGTACAGTTATAGATTTTATATTTATGTTTTATCATTGTTCATTAATTTACACAAAGAATTATTGTATTATTTAATGACAAAAACGAAAATGGTAGGATGTCTTGTACCAGATCAACTTATAGATCATCAACTAGAAATGATACTATACTTACTTTATAAGTTAAAAAATTTATGTTGAATTTTAAGTATAAGTAAAAGAATAATTCAATTATAAATAATTATAAAGAATTATAATTCAATTCAGCTGATGGCAGTTAAGAAAATTATTTATGTATAATCATCTATATACTGGATAATTGAAACCAGTGCAATATGAAATTATTAAAGTATAAATACTGAATATAGTGGCTAATTTATATTTTTTAAATCGTGATATTATTTATAAGATTTTATTTATTTATTTATCGCATCATGATTTTTTTCTACTTTACAATATTCTCTTACTTCAAGAAATATTTTACGATTTGAGTTTATATCTCGTATAGTTGTACATTACGTTTTAAATTGAAAATTAAATTGAATGATGGATTGTGACTTTTATGAATGAAAGGCTTGATTGTATATGCACGTGCGGATTGGTGTGCTTTAAATTTTCGAAACTTTCTAAGTATTGAGAGCATCGATGTTTATTGATTTCGAGTAACGCAAAGAGGAAAGTTCAAGGTGAGCGTACAACTTCGGTTATAGCATGGAGAAAAAAGCGAAGTCGATATCTCATTTGAAAATAAATTGTTGAGTATATAGTGTTGCGAAAAATCCACTCTCATTACAACGAATAGACTATTTTCCAGTATATCCCATTTGAGAATTGAAATTTCACTCGTGGCATTTTTATATATTCTCTTAAAGTCGGGGGAATAAATTTTAATACCAGCTTTCTAAAACCTATAAAATTCACTTTATGACTTTCCAATTCTCAATTGCTATGATGTTCCATCAAATTATATGCGCGCGATGGGAAAAACAAACAGAATATCGTAACAGTGAAAAATAAAAGTTACGGTGCAGATTTCTTTAAATAAATTTTTAAGCTAAAATTTGAATAATTGATTGTTCGTGTATTTAAATGTTAATGAACCGAATGTTTAAATATTAAATTAATCAATATGATGACAATTTAAATACCACTATCGTTTTTCTTATCAATTTACGTACAGCGTGATTCAAAACAAAGAAATAATTGCAAATTCTAAATATAGATCAATTAGATAAGTAACATTTAATTTAATGGAATCATCAATTTCCGCCTACAAATTGCGTTTTATTCAAGTGGTTGCGGTCAGTGTATAAAGATACCTACTGTGTCTATTTTTACAAACTTTAATTTTTTTTCGGAGTACCGTCCATAAGAAAATTGCTCAAAGGCTTGCCTATTTAACTTCTTTTTTCATTCACTCTGGTGTATGTTATGAATTTTTATCTGAAACTACTGTAATGAGTAAGTACTGCGCGTCACGTACCTGACGTATATAAATATTGGTTTGATAAGAAAAAAGCGTGCGTTCCCGGATATAATGTCTCACCATTTCTTTTTTTTTTTTTGCAACTTTTAAAAGTAACTAAAAGATTTTAGTTTCAAGTGTCACTTTTCTGTTAGGAAATTCTATTTAAATTTAAATAAAGATTAATTTGTTAAATTATGTTATTAAAATTCCATACATGTAGTAGAAATTATTCGAAGAAATATATTTCAAAAGATAAGCGCACAGAAATATTAGTTTTCGAATATTTTTACTAAAATTTAAAAAAAAAAACTTAAAAGGATTTTTAGAAGGTTTTCCACTTAATACTTTTAAAGGCTTTACCTACGCAATTAGTAAAAAGTCTATTATTTTAAGTCACTAATGAAAGAAACACCTCAAGGTTTCAAGACTGGGGAGTTTATTACCTTAATATGAAATTTTATCGACACTTCCTTATTTTATCATACGTAATCCGATAATACCCTAGTATTTGATCCACAATCGGTCGTTTCAATTGTAAAATGCGCGTTTTTACAATTACTTCTCCCGATACATCGATTTTTATCAAAATAAAATATATACCTAATCTCGATCGATCTGTACACTTAGTGCCTTTTCTGAGAAAAGATTAAACAGAGCAATCGTGACACACAAAGTAAACAAATAATTGAATAAAAGCACACCTTATTCGTACCTTTCAAATGATAAATATTAAAACAAAGTCCGAAGCAAATAATTGACTTAAAAATACTACCCGAAAGGTTTCAAACAAACCTCTAATCCCGTTGCAACACAGCCGCGAGCAGTGTCATCCCCGCCTCGAGTCGTAAATTTTCGTCGCGCGACAGATAGAAAGATCCAACTCATCGTAATCCCCCGCTAAATACAACAATAAAAGCGTCGCTAAACTTTCGCGTAAGCCCAAACGCACAAGCATTCCCCCCGCGACGTAACATACCCACCGCTGGCGCTCGCCGCGTAAATTACCTCCGCAACCACTGAACTGCAACAGCGCAGCGCTCGGATAGCGCGAGAGAGACGGAGATACGCGTGTAGCGTGATAAAGAGCGAGAGAGAGGGAGGACGGCGCGCGCAAGAAGGACGGCGCTAGGCGGGGCCTGGTACGCGACACATCGGCTCTTCCCCGTCGCGCGGCGCTTTTCGCCCGTCCAGTGCTCGACTTGCCACGGCAGCGCGAGACACACGCGACGTACCTCCGCGCGCGCCGCGATATACGCTCGTTATAACACCGACGAGAGAGAGAAAGAGGGAGAGATAAAAGCGCCGCCCACGCGCGGCTCCTTGGCCCCCGTGCGGGAATGTAGGTGCCCCTGTGCGCGACTCGTCGTCGTCGTGCGCCTCCGGTGACTGTGTGACTCGTGCGGTGCAACGGCGGCCGACCCGCTCCCTGCTGGACGGGCGACGAGGAGAGGCTGCATCGGGGGGACACACCCGATACACAAGCTATACTCGCGCCCGCGGGGAGGACACGGCGTGCGCCGCTCGCGGGGGCCGACTTCGCTGGAATGTCGAGCCGCCGCCGCGCGGGCTACGCAGCGAGTCCGGCTTCGTGCACCGATTCGACCTGTCGGTGAGTGTCTCCTTTACATTGTGTACACACGCGCGTCTGTGCACCTATAAGTAGTCGATCGAGGACCTTTTTTTCTCTCAGCGCGTGCTTGCCCTACCCCCCTTTGTATTTTTAGTCCGCGCGGAGACGGCCGTCGCTAGGCTCGCCCCGCGTCGACGGGGGTTCTTTTCTGGATCGCGGGATGGGAGTAATTAAAACGGTGGGGGGAGATCGATTTTTTTTCCTTTTCGTGGTTTTGGTGCGGGGTCGCTCGCGGTCAGCTGATCTGCACTGGGAGGGAACAGAGGTTCGGGCTTTGTTTTGTAAACTTTGCCAGGGAGGAGTGAACTTGAACTGTGCCGATGGCCTTTTTGTAAACAGGTTCCCAAGACCATGGACATTTCTGGTGCTGGCTGCGAAGAACAGCTGATTTTTGCTCTACAAGTTTGTTGTGGTCAGCGGTGGCTGCTGGCCTCTTTGTGCTGCCTCTTAGTCGTGTGCAGTAATTGCTTTCAGTCATAGTTTTTTGAGAGCGCAATAAAAAGTGATTACAAAAAGATACGCCGGTGAATGAACTTTGGAGCAGTTTGTGCAAGTGACTCATGCAGCCTGTCCACAAGAAAGCAATTTGTTTCTTTTTGCCAAATATTTCTTTTGATGTTTGTATGTACATTTGAAAATTTATGCAAAATGACTTGCTAAAAATTTGGTTTCTTACTGATGTACAGTGGAAGAAAGTAGATTTGCAGAATATCTAGTTTACGAAACACTTAGCATTCATAAATAAGCATATATAAATAAATAAAACTTGAATTTGCAGATTTTTTTAGTATTTGTAATTAATGCTTGAGTTTATAATTTTATTTGTTTTATAAATACAATTATTTATAACCTGGATGTCACATATACAGTATTTTGCAGTACTTTCGACATTTTGTTATATTTTTAATGTTTATATTCCAATATTTATAAGTAAAACTACCACTTATAATTATGCAATGACAGTCATCCGATGAATCATCCAGCGTCCAATGATACAATTTGAACTCTGACTTATCATTAGTTTTTTCAAACATATAGTTACTAGACGATCTTCTTATCAACTGCTTTCATTGACATATGCATCAAAGCGTTTTGTATGAGTCACTTGTTACAATCTTAGCTCATATTTTCTATAGCATCTACAAAGAGCCTACTGTTTAACATAAGTAATATCTTTAGCAATTGTGATAAAGACAATAATAATTAATATTTTATCAATATCTTTTATCTAAATTTAAATCAGATAGGAGTAAATATTGCGATTTTTTAAAACTGAAAGAAAATTTATTATCAGCAATAAATGATCGATATGTGCAGTACTAATAGATAAGATACAAGAACAATGTTGATAAAGAAAATGATTCAATTTCAATAAGAAATGGACATGAGATCATAGGTATAAAAAAGGAATAGGTACTTAAAGATTTTTAAAAAAGATATTAAAATAAAAATATTTTATATTTAAAAAGAAATAAAATAGTTTCTGGTAAGCCATTATCTTCCATCTTCATTGTTATTGGATAATTAATTATTGGAAATAATTCTGTACATAAATCATAAATTAAGATTTCACTACTACTGTAAAAAGAAAGTAAATAAATATTATATTATGACTAATTGAAATATTTCTGTTTTAGCTTTACTAGAAAACGCAAATGTTAAAGGAAGAGATAACCACTTTCCAACAAGGAAGGTATGGATAGCTTGACAGTGACAACGTCAAGCAAGAATAGCTCCCGAAGTACATCCCCCAACAGAGCTAATATTTCCAGCTCGCACAGTCAGCAGCAACAGGTCATAGCCAGCTCTGATCATACACCCAAGGCACGGAATGCTAGCACGGCGTAAGTTTTTTCCCATCGACTTGATTATTTTTATTATCTGAAGCAACTTACCAGACATGGCGAACTAAGGAATTCCACTTGTGCAATGTCTCTGAGCAAAAAAAAAACTTGATGAACGAGTTATTCTTTATGAGGTTTGATGTATCCGGAGGATTAAGCTTAATTCCAAGTAAATAATACACTAAGAGAAATAAAGACATAAAAATGTTAGCTAGATTGTTTAAATATTAATAATGATTTCTCGGAAGTCTACTTTCATGTATTACTAATGAATACAGAACTAAAGGTTTTATATTAGAAAGAAACAAAAACTTGTGTGCCAAAGTTTAACTTTTTTCTGATTAACATAAGTTTTTATTTATGAAATTATATTGTAAACAATAAATAAGTGTGTTTATTATGTTAGCTAATTAATTATAAAAAAAGAAATATACTTTTATCTTGACATTATTTCAAGAGTCTGCTAAGTGCATAAATTAATGATTATTAATAAAATTAGAGCAGCTAAAGTCAAAGCACCTTTTTCTTTTCTAAATAACATCACTGCTATAATAATACTAATTTAGTTTTTTAATTAAAGTTAAATCAGAATAAATATATTCTAAGAATATATTTGATATACTTTTGAAGACAATATTAATTTAAGTAGACTTATTAAAATACTTACTGAGCACTAAACGAATGAACGTAAGGATCAATCATGATCAATTGAAAAAATATGACTGCTTTTACAGTTGATCGATACATTAATTTTTCTATTGGAATTAATTAAAGAACAATAGCCTTTAAAACTGACAGTGTTCACTGGCTCGCTGCGTGACTGGAAAAAATCGAAGCGACGCAACAAATTATTTTATTCCTGTTTTTTTTTTTTTAAATCATTTTCTTGCAAGCTCATGAACCATTAATATTTATGCCAAATTTTAAAATTTTATATCTTCATAAATCATTCCTTTTAAAGCGATTTTCAGCAATAAATAACTCGGCTATAAAGAGCAAGCATCATTTCCGTAAAATAAATTTTCACCGCATTATTACAAACGTATACGTCATCACAAAAATAATTAACAAAAATCGCGCGAAACAGTGATTCATTTCTTCCTCAAAATTCGTGACTCACTGCGTGAAAAGAAAAATCTAATAGTTGTATGTTTTGTTCTAATCTCCGTACGCACCATTCGACATTTAATAATCAAAGCTTCAGTTGTCGATTAAAAAGCAAAAGAGCGCAATAATTCACGAGTATTTTTAGAGTAAATAGCCGCAAGTGACAAGTGGTCGACGCATCAGCTAAATAATCCATTACGATTTTCAGAGGGCATTCCATGTACGCACAAAGAAATCTAAAGTTCAGACAGCGTAAATGCATGTCAGTACCAATGTATAGAATACGTGACAAGTACAAGCCCGAAGCGAAAACGTGCGGTCGCACCTTGCGATCACCTTGTCGATCATCCATCACAGAGACATAGGTACCCACTTCCACGCTGTTCTCTAAACCACGCTCCAGTATATTCGCTGATCATAGTTTTGTTATATTATATACATAGAGTATTTTTTTTTAGCCGATCGCATTGCGACACTTGTGTCTTTTTTTTCTTTTTTGAACAGACTGTGGAATACATACTGTGTAAATATACATACACTCAGTGTTGATTTCGGGTAGTGTGTAAGTGTGTTTAAGTTTGCGCATCATTATTGAGCTGAAATTAGAATGTCGTTTTGTACTTTAGCCATTAGATTCATGTTTCACGCATTAAACTGTTTTACTTGCATTCACTTTGAGGCGTCCGCCGCGGTGTGCGGCGAATGTCCACAATTTACTTGTAATCTTATTGTAAAGAGATGTCGGTGGTGTACTGATAAAGTATTGCGAGTTTCAAACAAATTGTTTGCCAAGGGAATTATTTTCTCGAAGGAGGAATGTATTTTGTTGAGTTTAGAGCCGTAAAAAAATCGGATGCCGAATTAAGGCTCAGATGATTAGTGCTAATTATGGGAAAGTGTCGACGATTATACTCTCAACCTTTGAATGTACCAGTTTACGTAATGTTATAATGTATGTACATATATTCTGTATTTAAATTTAAAAAGATATGGAGTGTTATTTTGATAACTCGCTGTTGAAGAAAATATTAATTTCAATGATTTTTCAACTACACTTGTATTTGAAATTTAATGACTCCCATAACTTAAAGTAAATTAAGGTACATTATAGCAACAAAATTTATGTATTTCAAATTATCTTAAATTTTGCTCGAATGAGGTTGCTTCAAATTTAATGTATTGCTATTAATACGCTATGCAACTGATCAATATACGACGGTGAAATTTGCATTAAATTTAAAGCATGTATTGTTATCAGTGAATAATTTCCAATTCCGTATTTAATGCACAATTTTTTACATCCTATAATTAAATGAATTTGTCACGATATGAAAGTTTAATTCCTCACTTCAAGAAAGTAATTCTCTTAGATACAAATAATTAATTCACTGATTGTTACGTCTCATTCCAAGCATATCTTGGACTAGAAAACCGGATCATTCTCTCTTTTCACTTGTAGTGCGTAATTTCTTTCATCTAAGTCGTAACATTAGCAACTTTAATTTCTCAATGTTGAACTTAATTAATTAATTTCTATAAAATTTCTTAAATTCCAGTCGCATCATTCACACCATCATAACTAAAACAATCGACCACATCTGTAAATTCGCCTCATAAAAACAAGAAAAATAAAACAACCGACATCCCTTTAACAAGAAAAGCCGTCATTGCTCCGTATCACCACCGGTACTCACACTCTCCCACCGCAAGACTCGTAAATTTTCCGTAGCACCCTGGGTACACCTGTACCGGGTACATACGTGCGCACGTCGCAGCGGCATTAACGTACGGGTGCGAATGGCAATTGCATCTCGGTCACGTTTTCGTAGGTGCGCCTAGTGACCAGTCGCTCGTTTCTCTCTCGTTCACAGCCAGCAGCAGCAGCATCAGCAGCAGCAGCATCAGACGGCGGCGGGCGACGGCAGCACGGGCAGCGGCGGCAGCGGAGGCAGCAGCAGCGTCATGAAGAGCGGGGGCGGCGGCGGCGCCGCGAGGCAGCGATCGCCCGGCGGCCTGGGCCGCACCTCCGAGGGCATGGACGACTCCGCGAACGTCTCCTTCGCCGCGGAGCCCGACGACTTCGCCCAGGTCGGCCATCCGCACACCGACGATGAGGCTGTAAGATTACCTCTTTTTTTGTGAAAATTAAAAGAATATTCAAATATTTTTATGTTTATATTTTATTTAAAAAAACATCTTTTTTTATAGATATCTATAGTGCATTTGGAATAGGATTTTAGAGTAAAATAATGAAGGAGGAAGTTTATAAGTGACTTTAATGGATTGAGAATTATACGATGAATTAATTTAAATTATTATCTTCATTCCTCTTTTCAAACATTCATTGTAGCATAGAAATAAAGTGATATTTTTCAAAATGAGGAATTTTAGTTGTGGAATGCAAGATAACAATATTAATAATCAAGACAATATACATTTTTTTATTTTTATTAAATTCTGTCGTTTAACGTTGGAATGTACCATTGGAATTTTTCGGTCTATTGTAAATTAAAAATTTAATTTTCCGCTTTGAGATTTCGCTCGACAGTAAGAAACACGCAATTTAAAGATCAATTTAAAAATACAGAAATATGCCACGGAAGTTTGCGCGCGGACTCTGTTTTAATTGCAAAGTAACGAGATACCTAGGAGTTTGCAAATCTTAAGTTTTGAAGAGCATAACACTTCAATTATTTGAGCTCTTCTAGCTTTGTTCTTGTTTTAAAAAAACTAAAGTGCAGATTTTAGTGCAGTTACTTTTATTTATGCAATTAATTTTTTTTAATTAAATTACATTGTAATATTTAGAGAGAATAATAAAAAACATGCATTATTACGTTTATTAAATTACATCGCTGTTGGAAGCATGTTATAAAACTTATTCTTTTCTGCGTTCAATGTCATCTATAAATAAATTTGTATAAAGTGGAAAATCCCATCAATTTTTTAAAGAATTTTTTTTCTAAGAAAAATATAATTAAAAAGAGTATATAATATAATATTTAAATAAATTTAAATAATGTAAACAAATTTTTTTTAAGTTACATATAGTGAATTATATTCATTGAAGAGTAAATTAGCGTATTAAGGAAAAAGTGTAATAAAAGTGCTTAAAAAATCTTAAATCAGCTTCAATAATAGTGCTATACTCTGTCAATTTAAAGTATAACTAATGATCAAATATATTTGCAGCAAGATTCGTCGTATCACGCAGTGCAGCACTCGTCCTTCATGTCGAACGGCTCATCGGAACTGATCGGCGACGATGTGGACTCGAGTGGCGCCCGAGTGCGTCAGGCGATCGAACACATACAAAACAAGATCACCAAGACTCGCGAGCTCATCAGGATTGAGCAGACTACCAGAGACGGTACGCTTAATTTATCAATCATTTCCCTTTAATCATCTCGCAGTCAGTTTGAAATTTTTTAAATTTCGAATCACAAATTTTATAAATGGACCTGGGGAGTAAAATAAGCTTTGATTTTCCAGAAAATGTGAACGAATATCTGAAACTGGCGGCGAATGCCGACAAGCAACAGCGAACGCGTATAAAGACGGTATTCGAAAAGAAGAACCAGAAGTCAGCGCACAACATTCTTCTGCTGCAGAAGAAGCTCGACAGCTACTCGAAGAAGCTGAAGAATTACGAAGTGAACGGTGCACAAATGTCCCATCGGCAACCTCGCGAAGTTCTGCGAGATATGGGGCAGGGTTTGAAGTATGTTTAGATGTCTGGTTTAAGCTCGGGCTTTCGCATGAATTGTCCCCCCTTTAAATATTGTTTTTGTAGATTATTGATTATTCCCTTGTGCTATCTAAACTTCCTTACACATGCAGGTGAACCGTTTTAAATGCAGTATTATTTATAAAAAAATACATTTAGGTAGAAAAACAGCGGATAATACGCCATGCTACACTTTTCCTTTTACGTAATTTTAGATCGTGTAAAAATGTTTGCAACTATTTGTCAACTGTATTTTCGAAAAATTTATTTATAATTTAGAGAATTCTATTTTCAAAAAGATAGTTAAGAAAAAGATAGTTTGTCAATTAGAGGCTATTAAAATTAGAACAAAGTAGCTCGAAAATAAAGGTTAATGTAGTGGCTAGATTAAATTAAGTCAATTAATGCAGTTGTAAGGAAGTTCAATATTTACAATAGTCTAGACACTAGGAAAATGAATTTAATTATTACTGGTTTTTAGACAGCTCTATAAAAACTTTCATGCAAACACCCATCAACACAAGTTCATTGCTTTCTTATTTAATTTTAATCGCTTTTATCTTTATTTAGAAACGTGGGTGGTAATATTCGTGACGGTATAACGGGATTTTCAGGGTAAGTTAATGGATGTTTAACAACATTATCTTTTTTCATTAAATGTCTTCATTGATATACACAAAAATTCATAGCACAGAAATAAACAAATATATTTTTACAAGCAACATTTTTTATTTCAAATAGATACTGTCATTAAAAACAATAAATGTTAATTTTTTAGATACCTTGTGTAAATAAGAATTTGTTGTAAATATTAAAGTGAACTTTTATGTTGTATACAGATAAATAGTGTAAATTAATATTTAATTTTAAAAAACACTTATTATGTCGAAGCGATTTTATAGGGAACTAAAACTAAATATGCAATTTTCTTGTTCACAGAAGCGTTATGTCAAAACCAAGAGAATTCGGATGTTTAATAAAAAATAAATTCAACAGTGCCGAGAATATAAATAGTATGTCACGTGAGTACACCAACTAAGTATCTAATCATCACATTCACATTCACAATTCACGTTTTGTCGTTTTCATTTTATCGTCGCAACTTGCCTCGCATAAAAGAAAATAATTTGAAAATTCACAGTATCACTCACGTAATTTGCGATAAAAGACACTGCGTTCGTAATCGCAATTGTTCACTCGTCATATCCGCGATTACGATTAATATATAATGCAATCTAACACTTTTTTGTGTTGATTTTATGCTGCCTTGTAATAGTGAACAGTAGTAAGTAATGAACTGATAAAAAACACTATCAGTACAATAGTCACGCTTGAAAAGACTTCACTTTCTTTTCTAATGTCGTCGTACTTTTGTGCACTTTTACACTCTAATTATGCTTGTCTCCGTTTGAAGCTTTCCAAATTCTCGCCAGGGAGTACAGTTATCCAATACCAGCGACAGAAAGATTGGTTTCAAAACAAATAGTAAACTTAATAAAGCATAAATTAGAAACATAGAAATTAAATGGTTGAAAGCGAAGTTTTTTCGTTAATTAAATATCACTCAATTTTTCTTTGATTTAATTTTAATAATGTGTTAAATGCTAAATATATGCGAGTCTCCGCTGCGTCGACAATAATTCATTTTCTGGTATTATCGAAAAGAAATTATTGGTAACGTAGATTTTGGTTACTAAACTCAGACTCTTAATAAATATTGAATAAACAACTTCAACGTTAATTTCTTTTCGAATTATGTTTATTAACATGAGAAAAAAAAGATTCATTAAACAAAATCACAAGAAAAAAAAACAAAACTGACCTCTGTGTTTCTTTCAAGCCCGAGGCTCATTCATGTACCTCTATCACACTCTGTTGGAAGTGTATTGGATAGTTGCTGTAATTCTAACAGGCGAACCCTCTCTGTGCTCTGATCGCAGATGGATCGACATTTTATGTAAACGATACGACCCGTGCAACAGGTAACAACGGCGACAGCGGTAGCGTCGAGGACGAAAGTGGCAAGGCGCATCACGGTTCGGCGACCCTACCGGGTGGCTGCAGCCTCGGCTCGAATCACAGCGCCGGCGCCGGTGGTAGCGGCGGTGGCACCGGGGGAGCCCAGGCGACCCTCAAATTCCCCTCGGAGGAGGGCTCCGAGTGCTCGAGCGTCACGAGCGAGAGCGGACCCGGCAGCAGGGGACAGGCGCACACCTGCGGCCACACCGACGGACGACCCTGCAGCCTCAAGACCATCTTCGCCGAACTCCAGGAGCATCGGGAGAACATTGACCGCTTCAGGGAGAAGCTGGAAGCACTGAAGGTCGGTCCCTTTTTTTAAAGAAATATGAATGTTTTTTAAAGAAAAACGATATACGTAATAACGAAATACTAATATTTCTTTTTTTGTAATGCAGACGGTTCAGCAAGAAGTGGGGTATCTATCGCACGCCCTGCAGGAGGAGCGCTTCCGATGCGAGCGGCTGGAGGAGCAGATAAACGACCTGACGGAGCTGCACCAGAACGAGGTGGAGAATCTGAAGCAGACCATCACCGACATGGAGGAGAAGGTTCAGTACCAGAGCGAGGACCGGCTGAGGGACATCCACGAGATGCTCGAGAGCTGCCAAACGAAGATCTGGAAAATGGAGCATCAGCAGCAGCAGCATCAGCAGTACGTGACCCTCGAGGGCCTCGACAACAGCAACGCCCGAGCGCTCGTCGTTAAACTTATAAACGTCGTACTCACCGTACTGCAAGTTATTCTATTGTTAGTCGCCACATGTGCCGGAATCATGATGCCGTTTCTACGGACGAGGTATGTTTTCTTGTTTGGATGTATTACTAACTGAACATGTTTTGCTACCTTAAATAATAATTTATTAAATAGTACATTTTGAATGATTGATTATTGCCAAAATTATTTTTTGTTGAACTTCAGATTTAGCGTTAAAAACATATTTAACAACAAGTGAAAACAAGAAAAAAAAAGAATTTAAAGATTATTATCAATTTCATCAAGTATATCTTCAATATTTAAAAATTAATTTTCGACATAATATTCAAAATGAACT
This sequence comes from Eurytoma adleriae, assembly GCA_900480045.1. NCBI lineage: Eukaryota > Metazoa > Arthropoda > Insecta > Hymenoptera > Eurytomidae > Eurytoma > Eurytoma adleriae. The sequence continues at coordinate 27,172 of UXGC01000903.1, forward strand.
ATTGACGCTGCAAAGTGGATACAAATAATGACTTCAACACAAAACAACTGAATCTGTAAAATTCAGTGTAATCCACCTTGCAGCTATCCATCAACCTCAAAATTCTAGAAAACACCATCTTTATCTCTAACCCTATTATCCCGTCTTGTCACCCCATCATCCAGACCCATCGCTCTTTTAGTTACTTATGGTTTTTCAGCCACGCATATCTCATTGTTTTCGTTTTTGCCGGTTTTTTTGTTGCCGGTGTCCCGTCGCCGCGTCTGTTTCAGCTGTACTAAGCCACATTGTTTCATGTGCAGGGTGCGCATACTGACGACGACGTTCGTCGTCCTCGGCATAGTATTCGTACTGAAGCAGTGGCCCGAGGTGCACGACGTCGGCAGTCACCTAATGCGCCACCTCAAACAGACCCTCGCCGTCAAGTAGCATTCCCCGTTGCTCTTGACACCGGCGGCGGCGGCGGCCTGCCTGGTCGCGCGCACGAGCGGGACCGGGGGCGGCTGGCCGAGGCGCCGGCGCTCGCCCCTCATCTTCTTTCCCTGGTATCACTCTCTGTGCGCGCGCGAGAGAAAGAGAGCGAGGCCCGCCTCGCCGCGCCAACCTGCGAGCATCACTCGGGCTTCACTGCACACAGAGATTATACATATGTAGATTGTCATTGAGGAAAATTTTGTGATTAGTCTATTGATACGTTTTATGTATACGTAAGCGTGCGAGCGTGGACTCCGGCGGCGGTGGATGGGTTTTCTTTACTTCGACGCTGAACCGTCGATTTTGGCGCGAGAGGTGCTCAGCTTTCTCGCAAAGTAGATCAATTTATGAGTTTTAATTGTTCAGTTTTTTACAGACGAAAACTACGATTTATTCGATATCGCGAATTCACGCGGGAACTGCGGATATTTTTATTTAAAATTTTTCAGTGATGGAAATTTAAGTAATGATTTTCGCCGAGTGTTATATTTTCTTTGAATATAAACTTTTGTTGGCCGTCGCTTGCTTAAAGTCAAATAAGTCAATTGAAAGTTTACAATTTCAAGTGAATATATCGATATAATTTGTTCAATTACCTGAAATTATTGAGATTTTTGACAAATGTACATATGTATATCAAAGTAAGAAAATTTATCTACCAATGCATAAAGTTAAACTCTTCAAGTGCATATCGGACACTGGAAGTTGTGTCAGTTAGCGGACGACGATTTCGTAAAAGGAATCGAGCTCGAGTTTGTTAAGAGGATAGAATTGCTGAATCTTTTTTATCGTTGTATATTTAAATAAACTTTTTTTATTTAGCCTAATGAATCACTCATTTTATAGATTATAATTTCTCTTCTATTTTATTTTACCCAAAATAAAGGCGTTTATATATTTTTTTATAATGCTGCTTTGCCTATGATATTTGATTAAAATTGCGTTTTAATTAATTCGGCAATTAATTAAGAGCTTCTTCAACTATACGTTAAGGTACCTGCTTTGAAAAATGAAATTTTTCTTTTTCCAAGGTCTAAGTGTTTCACCAATAATATTCTAAAAAAATTGGTTATTGGTTTATACCAATATATTCTTCATTATCGATAGATTTCTATTTTTGAAACATTTGTAAGCGAAATTAGAAAACAAATTTAAGTTTGTTTTCGCGTTTTATAATCAAAATTTTAAATCGTTGTTTTCAATCGCAAAGGAAAATTCTCATTTTCAAAGGGCACAAATGGAAAAAAGAGCAACGTACTCTACTCTCTTAAACAAGAGCGAATGTAGCTAAAGGAAACTTGAAAACAGATCCGTCGCATAGCGAGCGAGCTCGTAAATTTGTTTTCTCGGAAAACTATGGATAAATAAAGAAAAAAGGCGTTTAAAGCAGAAGTGAAGTTGCCGATCGTCCAGGCATCAGCGTGCAAGGCAACGGTGTATATTCACGCAAAAAAAAAAGAAATAAACGAATCGAAACTAGCACACGCATACATACACATAATCATACACGCTATTAATTACACGTCCTGCGTTAGTTCACATCGTGTAAGATATAATCTAGCATGACTTTAGAATTTGTGTCCGATCTAAGATCGTTATTAAGAGTCATAAGCGTCGTCGTAGCTGCATACGTAATTGTATAGCTTCATTTGTTCGTTTAACCAGGACTAACGAGGAGAGAAGATGCGTAATTTAAAGTCTCGTAAGCTAATTTTAGGTGTGCGATAAATTTGTAAAGAAAATGCATCGGTAGTTTATGTCATCAGGAGAAATTTGTACTATTACACTTTTCGTTTAATGTGTAGGCTTAGCGAATAGTTTAATGATGTCGGCTCACAGTGTAACTAAATTCATCAGAGTGTATTTTTAATTTTACTTCAGCTTACGAGTCTTTACGGTGAGTAGGCGGTTTATTCGGAAGACAATGAAAAGAGAAAAAGACTGATAATGGATCAGCTGGTTAGCGAGCTTATCAAGCAGTTCTGACATAATTTATTTATTTTTTTTTTTTCGTTTAAAATTTCACAACAATTAAAATACCGTCTTGATTAAAAAGCTTCTCTCTGCCGCGAGGGAAATACGTTATTTTGGCATGCGTGACACAGTACAAACATTCCCAGTATTTTAGCAGAAAAAAGACGAGAAAAAACGTTGATAAAAAGGAATAAATGATACAAGTGTAATAAATTGATAAATCGAAGACGCTGTACCACTAATGTATAATTCGTACATCGATGATAAAAAAAGTAATTCGCTAATTGCACGAACCGCACGCCTCCTCTGTGTACCGAATAATAATTTTCTACGTTTATAAAACGAGACGCGACGGGAGCTAGGAAATATTGCGCGCACTTTAAAAGGACGCGCGTCGAGGCAGTTGTCATTGCGTTAGAAACTTGTTAAATCGGTGTTTAGCGAGCGAAGCGTGTTTTAAAAAAAGTTTTACAAAGGGGGTTTCAATGGAACTTTTCAATGGCGTTTTAAAGTTTACATTGAACTATTAGAACGTAAATTTGTCCGAATTATTTATTGAGAATCACGCTGATAGTTAATTAAACTTTAGTTGATAAAAGTTGCGTTGATATAAAGTTATATAATGTCGATAAAGAGAGAAGTATATTCGCGCGGAAAATTTAGAGAGAAAATTGGACAACGTCGGATTGGCTTGCGCTACGTTAAACTGGCTCAGTGTTGGAAGATAATTTAAAAAGTTAAATAACTGATTTTTAATCGTGAATTAATTATTTATCTTTTTTTATGTATTTGACCTACATTTTTTTTAAAGTTTTATAATAATAGATGTAATTTCTATTTCTAATTCGTCTATCAAATAACAAATTGACAATATCTAGCCAAATAAATCCACTTTTTAACTTGTAAGTGTTTAAAATTTTAAATCTAATAATTAATAAAAATATTACAATTCAAAATATTCTCTATGTGCTACTGGAAAAGTCAGTCATTTTAGCATTTCATTTTACAGTTTTGAAAAATAAAAAAATTTTTAGTGTCTGATAATGTTATTTACGTACTTTTTATGAATATTTGTAGGAAAATTTTACGAACCATTTGAAGCATCTTTTTAAGATATAGACCGTAAATAGTAATTTAAATGCGTATCGCTCGTTTTGTCCAACACTGATCTAGAATCAATTCGCTGAGTATTTTCAATAGTTATTCATGAATGCGCTCTACTTCAGATTCCATCGATTTCGCTGCATCATGCGCCATTTATTCAAATTAGTGTCTTCATTAAAAACTAGGGGGATAACCGACAAAATCGTAAAATGTTGTCCTAAGTGAAGAAAATTAACTTTAAGTGCGTTAAATAATGTTAAGTAGGGACACGATAAATAAAATTTACGACTCGGCAGCGACCTCAATTCTTGAAAAAAAATAAATAAGTCGTCGCTTGCGCCTTCGGTCGATGTTAAATAACTGTTCGCCCCTTTTTTTGTTCGTGTGTTGAACGGCGATCGAGAATGGAATAAATCTCGACGAGTAAAAGAAAGAGAAAACGAATATTTGTTCCTAATAAGTTTAGTAAGCGAGGAAAACTATTTGCATCGTGCTCTCTGCCTCTGACTCTCTTCAATGCTGATTTTATATGTCGCGCGGCTTCTCAGGATAGTCAGATGAGGATCCACTCAAATGTTTGTGTTTTAACATATTTCGCTTGAGATTTCGATGTGTATCACATTTGATACGATGCAATTTTTTCTGTGAAAAAAAATGAGTTTTCTAGTTTTTAATTGCATTCGCTTTTAGAGTTTGGCAAATAGTATGCACTCATTCAATAAATTTTTATATGTGTAATTGTCCCAATTAAGTCGTTCAATATATAAAGTACATTTGATTACATTAACAATCATAAGTTTGATTGATTTTAAAATTTTCACAGGCAAATTTTATTATTGTGCAAGAACGAACGACTTGACCTGTAATCATTGATCATTTTTGCTCTCCCTGCCAATCATTTGATTAAATAATAACAAATGCATTCTACTAAAAAGTCGACATGAAAATTTGAGTGGATCGTCAGATTATTAAATTTTTCTCTCTACTTGAAGTTCAAATTAATCATGCCACTGGTATGGCGTAGCTCTGCTCACCGCAATAATAGTTTTCTTTGCCAATAATATCCGAATTGAAAAATACACGTACCTATTATTTTCAATCATCGCGAGCTCACGCATGGTCGGGCATCGTTTTTTGGGATCAATTCTTAATACGCGTATTTACACGTACGTAATATGTATTTTACCTGCCAAGTGTTTTAAAAATTATTTCTACCCTGTAACGGAATTACCGGTAATTATATAGGTTTTGTCGGTGACTCGCGAATTTCCCAGAGCAAAGACACAAGCTATCAAGCCAGGAAAACGCAGTCGCGCAGCGTTGGGCGCTCCAATCTTACATTTTTATTACGCGCTTTTTTATTTAACCAAAAAAAGCAAACACTTTTTCTATGGTCTTTTTGATAATTGTCTGTATTTTGTAAAAGTATTTCTAAAAAAATCGTTCAATTAAATCCTTGATGTTTTACGCGCGGACGTTCGAAGCAATCAATTTACCGTTTCTTACTTTATCGCGCTAAAACAATGACGCTCGATGTAATCCTTGAATCTCGCCCAATGCTGCACCTCCGGTCGAATAATTTATAAAGCGATTGTAAAAACGATAAGCAAGAGGCAGGCATCGCTGCGCGCGTTTCATTTTGTATACAACAAAACAACAGCACGAGCATTGAGTGTAAATAGGACGAAAAAATTTGTATCCGCGCGTACGCATGTACATACAATGAGCAAGGCATTCGAAGTAAAAAAAAAAAAAAAAATGAAACAAAATAACAGCAAACCGGTTAAAATGAAATATCCACGTACGGGCGGAAAGTCGATTTATCAAATTGCGAGAGTTTGAATGAAGGCGAAGTGAGCGCGAACTGCCACGAGCTTCGTCGGCGAAACCATTGTGATTTTATTAAATATATAAAATAAAAAGCTAAGTGAATTAAAAGAATATTAAATTAAACGAAACAAAAATAAACACGAGGTTGTGCGAGTTGGGCCAGATAAATCCTCGAAGCCGATGGCAGTGCTAGCATTTCCTCCGTAGCCAATTGACACTTTCTAGGTCTCGCGTATATATAATAAGGTCGTTATAGAGCGTAAGGTTATTTGCAATGGTAGTCGCGTTAAACGCGAAAGTTAACACACACACACTCATCACACAAATAAGACACGATACACGCGCGACACACACGTTTCACGGTGCTTTTCTGGTGATGTGCAGACGGGGCCCCTTAAATCCCCCTTTTTCTACGAATAAATTTCGCTTTCTCTCTTTGAGTATTTTACGTATACGCCTATGTGATATTTCGTTTCTGAGTTTCGAGTAGCGAAAACTTTTTTTTTAATGTACTGCGAATATATATTTTTAAAAAGAATTATATATATATTGTACAATAAGTGAATTTATATAATCGTACGTTACAGTAATAAATTTATTCAGTTACACTGATCGATATATATTTTTCAAAAGTATCCTAAATATGATAGATTTAATTAAAAATTATTTCGAAATCAAAATGCTTATCGCTCTTTAGATCCAAGAGAGCGTAAAAAAAAGGAACAAAAATTACAAAAAGAAATAGAAGGTTTCATTAGGCATCGAAATGTTTGTACGTGCTTGAATTGTTCGTTAGACACAGCGCACGCGATGCTTATCTGGAAGTAAGTGTTGAAACACCAACCCTATATTCCGCATCCTTCGATGACAACGACGGACGTATTTTGTACTTTGTATAAATTCATCGGAAATAATTCATTCTGTACGCTTTTCTTTTTCGTTTTGTCCTTATCGTTTCATCATTAAACCGAAAATTTTTATACACACGCTATACCAGAAGATGCAAATGCGTTGGCAGGCGCGAGACGTGCGCTTATTTTAGAGATGTGAGTGAACAGACGTTTGGTGTAAAAAGGGGCCCTGCGTAGATACTGTAATTGTAGTTTTGTGGTAGAGTTTGTAATAGCGTAATTACGAGTGACGGTGTTCGATCGCTTTTATGCGCACTCCCCCGGATTATTTTAGTGGTGTACGAGTGTCGGTCAGGCGAGAGACACGCAAAAAAGCAAGGATTATAAAGTTGTGAAATATGCAGAACATAGATAACTTTCGTAACAGAAATAATTAAGTTAAACAAATAAAAAAGGCAGGTGCAATCAAATGTTACTGCCGCGCTATATGAACTATATACATAGAGATATACGCACGTTTCTTTGGCGTCCGGATTCAAATGTCGCGTATGTTATCCGAATAAATATTGTCACAAATAAAAGTGAATTTTTAGAAAATTATGTGTCCGTTTTATTTGTTCCTTCTCCTATTTTAATATCTGTCACATTAAGGAACTCACTTCACACATGCCATCAAGCTGATACATAAGATCTATTTCACGCTTTTAGTGAGTTATGAATAATCTGTGCATTTGAGTAATTTATAAAATTCATTTTATTATGATTGTTAATCATACAGGAATAAAAATAAAAAGATGTATACATTTGTATAGTCAACAAATAAATATTGTCCATCGAATATCGGAACGAATAAAATATAGCACACGCTAAATTTCCATTGGTTACAAATCGACTTCGATTTCTTAAAGTACGTATGTACAGGTTTTCTCGCAAGTAAATATCTTGTCAAGAATTAGAGGCACATGCCAGTGTTTTCTAGGTATTTTCTTCATTCATTTTATAAAAAACAGATTGTGGAGTAATCCCTTTAACAGTAGATCTGTTTACTGCTAATACAAGTAAAGTATACAATCATTTTTATTCTATGTCTATTTATTATTATGTTTTAAGGCTTAAATGTTTTATTTTACTCTTAGTAATTTGTCAACTGAAAGAGCACTTTTACGGTTAAAGAAGCCGTTATTGTAAATCAGTTAAATCAAACTTACTTAGTCTTTTAAATGGTATGGAATTTAATAAGTGGAGATCACTCAAGTAGTAATGCATAATTTTATAATATGTTTTTATGAATTAAATTTAAAAGCAATAAAATGCTAACCGAATAAATTTGAATTCATGATGTGATGATTAAAAAGACAAATTATGCATCAGAAACAACATAAAAACAATATGTGTTATTCAACATATACAATTTATATTTTTCTCTTGCACAGAAATTATGATATTTTACAATGACCAGAAGTGGGCAATTTATTTACACTCTAATTACGTTTTATTAATGTAGTTAAAAATCTCACATTAAAAAGAAAATAATCATTTTCTTGAAATTAGTTGAGTATCTGTAAAATGATGACATTGTTCAGTCATTTTAAATGCTCATTTACAGTAACTCCAATGTAGTTGCCCATCTCCGTGAATAGCGAAAAAAGAAATATTAAAAATATCGTCGGTTTAGTAGAAGCGCTACGCTAAGCTAAATTTTACGAATCAGAAGGTAGCGCTTCAAAATCACAAATAAATCGTACACGAGTCTAAAAAACAGTTTAGGACCCGTCTAACAGTGAACTAGATTCATGGTCCGTTCAAGTCTTACGCCTCCTTCTGCTCCGCCACCTGTTCTTTCGGGGGCCTCGGTTCGGCCGACGCCTCGGTGTCCTTGTGTTTTTGTTTCTTGTGGCTCGTCAACGTCGAGCGAGAAACGAACGCCTTGCCGCAGAGGTCGCATTCGTACGGCCGCTCGCCCGTGTGCAGCCTCTTGTGTATGGCCATCGGGCTGAACTGCGTGAACGTCTTGCCGCAGATCTCGCACCTGTAGGGTCGCTCACCGGTGTGCGAACGCCTGTGGCAGCGCAACGCCGATCGCCTCGCGAACGCCATGCCGCAGAGGTCGCACTTGAAGCTCTTCTCGCCCGTGTGCATCGTCGAGTGGATCTTTAAGTCTACCCTCGTTAGGAAACCCTTGCCGCAAACCTAGCCAGAGCAATGGAGTGGAATTATTTAATGATCGCTAGTAATTATGTGTATTAAATTATTCTATCTTTTTTTCTCATTACATAGACGAGGATTAAAATAATGATATAATTATTTAAAAATATTTAATTGTATCTTTGACCACAATTACAGTGATAAATTTGAAACGTTTGTACTGTTTACTCTTATCAGAACATTCTTATTGCAAACTTAGTAATTAAAATAATCAAGTAGAATTATTTAATAAATAAATTAAATTATACAAACATGTTCTTCATTTATCAAATACATTAAAATCAAAATTAATACAATACTTCAAAATCGTAAAATTTTTAAAGAATTTTTAGTTGGACATCAGAAAAAAATCATCAACCACCAAATTGTTTTTAAAATACGCAAAAAATTAATATTACCTCGCACAAATAAGGCTTTTCTCCAGTGTGTATTCGCAGGTGGGTATTGAGGTAGCTCTTGCTAACGAACAACTTGTTGCAAACAGCACAAGGGTACTGTCTGTTATCCATACCCGAGTGTACCTTCTGATGACTTTTGCACAGACCCTTAGTGATAAAAGCTCTGCCGCACACGTCGCACGTGTAAGGTTTGACTCCCATGTGCCGATTCTCGTGGTCCAGGAGAGATTGTTTGGTCTTGAAGTTTTGATTGCACTTGGTGCACGAGTAGGGTTTGACGTTCGAGTGGACGCGCTGATGGACGATGAGGTAGCTCTTGCACTGGAAGCCCTTACCGCAAGTCGAACAGCTGAAGTCGAACTGCCCCGTGTGGGTGGCTGTGTGCTGAGCCAGTCCAATTTTACTTCGGAACGGCTTCTGGCAGATAACACACTGGAATGGTTTTTCTCCCGTGTGCTGACGCATATGCTCCTAAAAGTTTTATTTTTTATTGTAGAATTTGCGAAGAACTAGCGGTGTAAATTTTTGTTTCAAATTTTTTAATATTTAGATTATTCCCTCAGCGATCCAGCGAGCCGCAGGCTTCAGCTGGAGCGGCCAGATTATCGTCATGGACAATTTGCGAGCAAGGATAAACCATCATCGGGAGAATTGTTACTTTTCATTACAGACTTTAGAAAAATGTTATTTGTTATTCAAAGATAAATAGTTTAAAATTAATCTTAAAAGATTGCATTAACTCTTTAAATTTCATACCTGAAGTTTATAATTCGTGCGGAATTGTTTACCGCACTCTGTGCAAACTTTCGGCGTCCACTTGGCTCGAGTGCCAGACTTCTTTTCGGCCGGCGCCTGTTGCACTTCAGCCGTGCCGTTGAAATTTTTCATCTCGTCGATGTCTATTTTTTGTTCGAGGCACTCTTGGGAGTGAAGATTCAACATATCGATACTCGTGAAGAACAGCTGACATTTGGCACAGCAGCAAAAGTGTTGCTCGTAATGCACCGCGAGATTGTTGGGCTCCGATGCGGCTTCGTTGCAAAACGGACAGACGTACCTAAATAAAAACGAATAATTTTTAGCACAAGTTTCACAACAGGTTGACATAATTGACGTAACGAAAACTACAGCACTTCTCAACTGCTTCAAAGAATAATACACGTTTTTAATTTAATAAAAAAAACTGCGATTCTAAATTTGGTTAGTGTACGTACAAAATTTGAATTTAAAAGTATTTTTACACTTACTAAAAATTACACTTCTTATAAATTTTTTAATAATTAAATCAATTCATTTACTTGATAAAGTTAATTTTTACCAGTTCGTTTCGGTCTCATCGACGGTCGGATTGCTAAGTGCACTTTCGAGTAGCGACATTTTCGCGTTCTTCGTGTACTGGACCATGAAGCCGTCGCCGTGCTCCGAACCGTCGACCAGGCTCGTAGACGGTAGCGAGAGTGAGTGGGCGGACGAGTCATTCACGCTTATCGAGTCGTCGTCGAGGTCGCTGGCTGCTCGCGACGAGGCGAAGCTCCTCTGCTGGCTCGAATCGCCGTTCAGCCTGTCCTGCAGATCCTTCGACGTCACCGACTCGAACTTTACGTCGTTGCAGTACTGCACCATCTGCTTATTCGCGTGGTCCTCTGCACCGATCGACGTCACATAGTTAATGTCCAGGGGGTCCAAGTCGTCGCTCACTGCCAGATTCTCCACAGAGATCTTGCCATCCAAATGCATTTCTATCTCTTGATTTGATACCTTTGAGAAAATAGTTGAAATTTTAAAACATTGAAGTCTTGAAAGTATATACTATACACATTTATTTCTATTATGGAATCCAATACAATAAATTAAGGAAAATTTGCGTGAAATGTATTTACTAAAAAGTATGTATTCTGATTATTCTGATGATGCTACCGATGTAGTTTGAGAAACAATTGTAGTTGAACCCTAATCCTAAATGAAGAAATCATTATTAGAAAGAAATACAAAATAATCTTACAATACAATTGTTTTTAATTTACATTTTATTACCTAGTATGTGATAAAGTAACTGTCTTTTCATTCTTTATTCAAAATAATATTGATTTGAAACTCCAAATTCTAATCAACTACCAGGGTCCTGATCCTGAAAAGTAAATAAATGTATTAAATTTATTGCAATTTACAAAATTAAAAATTTGTAAAAGTTTGTAATTTTCCCTCAGCGATCCAGTGCGCCTCAGGCTTCAACTGGAGCGGCCAGTTTGTCGTCACAGAATTATGCGAGCAAGGATAAACCATCATTGGGAAATTTTTTACTATTAAAATTTTTAGTTTAATATCATACCTTTTGAAAAAATTGTCCAAAGTAATATAGATCCCTCTCAGAAATTTTATTTGTTGACAGTCTATTGAGCAATAATTATAATGCAGTATTTCTGATTAGTTTTGATGAAACTTGGTGTATCTGAAAAAATAAAAGAAAATCAGTATATTAATAAAAGAGAACATAATTGATTAGTTGAATTAAATTCTATTTTATATTTTATTGTTCCCTCAGCATTCCAGTGAGCCTCAGGCTTCTACTGGAGTGGCCAGTTTGTCGTCACAGTCAATTTGCGAGCAAGGATAAACCATCATCGGGATATTCTAATATTTTTATTTTATCAAATATAGTAGGAATATTGTTCAATAACTTACCATTATTGAAATTAAAGATGACACATTGCAGACCTTCCATTTTGAAAATCTATTACATTCTTACTTCAGATTTTTAATAAATTTTTCATTTTTTAATACAAACATTTATTAACAGTGTAAAAATATCTTTAGTTCAATCTATATTTTAAATTACGTATTGGATTCCATTATAGAAGAATATAAAATTCAAAATTTATGTTAATACCTCTTGCATTTGTTCATTGACAAGTTGCACATCATTTCCATCTAAATGGAAATCAGCAACTTGGATATTAGCCTCTTCCTGAATAATTTTTTCCTGAGAATCGTCTTCTTGCCTCTCGGAAAGACTAATGTTATCTGTTATAGGCAAAGAGTGAATGCCGTTTTGAACATTATGCCTTGTCATATCAGAATTTTGAATTCCTCCAAACTCATCAGTAAGTCTGCTGCCTAGGTTAACATTTTCTAAAGAAACTACTTCTTGTTTGGTAATGCTCTTGAGCATCTCCATAAACATAACCTCGGTTTGCAGAACTTTCTCACGGAAACTGAAAAGCTCGTCTACTTTGAAAGCACACTCTTGACAAATAACTTTTGGTAACTGATCGGTCATTGAAATCTAAAAAGTTATTTTAATTATAAAATATCCTTGTCACAAGTGTAAAAATATAATAACATATCTTTTTGTATATTCTCAAAACATACCTGAACAGGCAAACATGCTGTAATCTTCTTATCTATGTTTCTCAGTTGTTCTCCGGCTTCGAAAATCGGCAGTCCCATAAGAATGCCCATTTTTGTGGCACACAATCGGCACAAGTAATCAAACTCTTCGCAATCTGCCATTTTGACAAAGCAACAAAAAAATTAATTAATAAAGACGATGCTTCCTTTAAGAGCCTCGCTCCTCATCTAAAATTCATAAAAACACACATTATTCATTGTCATTCTCTACTTGCCCACGACAAATATTAATTTCATTTATAAAAACTCAGTAGCAATGTGCACCTACCTTAGAAATCTCGCCATCACGTCAGTCAAAGAGCCAGCTCTAAAAATGCTCGAATCAGCGTATGTACACAAGATCCATCCAGCAGCACAACACGTCCTAATCTCCAAAATCGAACTTGTATCTTCGGAACAACAAAGACTGCGCTGACCGATGCACGCCTGTGACACACTACTACACTAGACTCTGCGAGCGGGCATATCTACCGCCAGCTCCAACTCTCCAAGGGACGCCGATTTGCATCGCGGCGAGGATTATGCGAGCTTCCTTTCCGCTGGTGAGATCCTCTCGGTTTCGTCGAACGTGTATATTTACGTCGGGCATGCGATACACGCACGGAAAACGCACCGGGTGCACTACTCTCCTCCCTGATGCCGTGTGTTCCAGTGTCCGATCCGGTCGCCCACTGGCTTTTCTTGGTTAACCGACCGACGAGAATACGAGATGCGTCTGTCTCTCTCTCGCGGCCGCCATCTTTGCTTTCGCTTTCACCGATGGCAATGCAAGGTTTCTTATTGGCTGGTTGGCTGCAATGACGTCGTTGCAGCGAGTGGTGGGTTTTCTACGCGAATTGAATATTATACTCTACGTACAGACTCCATTTCGTCTGTCAAAAAATAATTATATCTTGCTTTATTCGAGATCAGGTGTTCATAAAAAGCTTTACACTTATTGAGAGTTATTTATAGTACTCGAGCGGTGACGCCATGATGGTTGAGCGAACAACTCGGAAGAGGAGGCTAATTGCAATTTTAGGATCCGAAAATTGAAGTTTTTTTTAGTAACTGTCAATTAATTTCATCATATTCATCCGGCTACAAGAGTTAAGATAAGGTAATGACAAATTTAAAACATCGACTCTAAATTTTCAATAGCATAAGAATTGCATTGCTGTGCGCAAGTCGTAGACCCAAACGTAGACCCAAACATATACTGTCCGCAGTCTCCCGGCAGCCGCTGAAGGGATGAGACGCGGATGCATCTTGCAAGCTGCAGTCATGCAAGCTGCAGTCAGATTTCCAGAGAGTAGCTTCGTGGAATCAATTGAGCATATCAGCTTGAGCTAGCGAGGAGATTGAACTGGAGCCTGAAGGACTAATGAGGTGAGGTAGTCGAAAAGTAGCTCGGCCACCGGGAGTGGTAACATCGCGGACTGCAGAGTCGGTGTTCCATATTTGATCGAACTACTTCTTATCGGTAAAAATAGAGTAAGTATTTCAATCAAAATGTAAAATAAATAGAATGCGAAACAACATGAATATAATATATCGGGTAATTTCGATGATCGATCAAAAACACAGCAGATTTTCGCTTATGATATACAGTTCAAAAAGTTGACTGTATATTTTCATTGTTTTAACGGTTTTACATAATTCAAACGAATATTTTCATAAAATATCTCTGAGACCGGAGATAAAGTCGTAAAGTAGTGCATGTAATTGAGCTATAATTATTAAATCTGAGAGTCGGTTCGCGAATTGAGCGGGATGAGCTTGAGAATCAACTTCGAGCTATACAGCTATTAGAGGAGTGAATATATAGTCGACCGGCCGCCGAACAGGTAACTGCTTGTTACCGCGGACTGTGGGTGTATTCAGTGGCCAGTGAAGTGAATAGTTCTAAAGCTATAGTTAGCAAAAATTGTACGATTTTAAAGGAAAAAAGTAGAAAGCAAATGTAATTGCAATAACCTACTACAAGTATTCAATTTTTAATTAAGAATTCAAGTCAAAATTTGACGTAAAATGGCGGACGGTGGAATAGCCGAAGCTAAGAGAAAATAAACTTGAATACCTAATAGAGTTAGTTTGTTAGTTTTAAAAATTCAGTTTAGTAATCGTTATCAATAAAATATTAGATAAAAAGAATCTAAATATTAAATTGCTTTATATATTAGTGGATAAATATTGGCGTGTATTATCATTTTTATAAATGGAAGATTGCATATATTTAATTTTAATTTCGTATTCCCTTAGATGAAGGATTTTATTATTTTGTTTCTTGTGCGTTATTAGATCCTAAATATTTTTATTATCTTTGTCAAAAATTAGTGAGAGTAATAATAGTATCCACGTAGCAAAGTTAAACTTCAAGAATAAGCTAGAATTTTAATAAAGTATAATGAAACTTATAGTTACTTCATTGAAGAATTAATAAAATAAAATACATATAGAATTAATCAAATTATTAAATTGCTATATTAGCGACTATTTTTTAAACATACATATATTAGTGGCTAATATATTTTCAGCTTTTAATTAAGTAAAATTTTGCCGTCAAATAACACAAGTTATAAATTTATCACGAAAGCGTTTTCTTAAAACTCTTCGTATAGCTATAGAATTAATGGAATGATTAATGTAATTGTTAAATCAGTCTGAACAAATAACTGGATAATGTCATTATTATACAATTTTGGAAGTTGAGAGACACACTGTATATTTAAATGTAAAAAAGTTGACGATGATTTTTCTTAAACAATCTAAATTAGTTAAAAATATTTTCTGCATTTTTTTATTTAGGAAATAGAATCACACATAAATATTACATGAGAGCATTATTTTAATTTTGCAGGTTCAAATGAGGATTGCAGATTTGAATTTCACTAATTTCTGAATATAAAACATCAAACCCAAAAGAAGGCATTCAAGGTAACAGAACAAATATTTTCTATCATAATAAAAATCATAATGTAAATATATTAAAAGCATTATTTTGTTTTTTCAGGTACAGATAACGAATGTTAATTTCATTTTTACGAATACTTGAATGACTCGATGATAAAAAGGATTAACACAAATTCATGCATTCAATGTAATAAAATAAATTTAAAATATTTTCCATTAAAATCATGTTGTAAATATTACAATAAATCATTTTTATTTTTGCAGGGAAATAAAAATTCTACAACTTCTGGATTTTTCAATAACAGATAAAAAATTACATTGTGGATTACAAATTCAATCAAGATTGACCCATTCACATTTCATATAGGCATATGTAAGTATATTAAACTTGTATCTATTTACTTTTTATATTTTTTAACAATATTATTAAGATGATCATAGTATACATAGAAATAAGAAAAGTAATCAACCTATTTAAAGGTTTCCATACTTTTTCTTCAATACATATCTATACATTTGTCATTAATACTGTCATTTTAATATAATTTATACGATTTTTTACTTGCGAAAACTAAATTTTATGATTTTTGATCAAAATATGTAGCTAGTTTAAAACTACTTGAAAACATTTGAAATATTACAAATAAAATATGAATGCTCTGTTGTATTTTACAGAAAAAAAGAAGTCTACTTACTTCAATAACTTTCTACATTTCTGGATGTCTCAGCGAAAATAGTAGCATCAAGGGGAATTAATATGTATTTGATGCAATAATGTGCATTGTTCGTTAATTTCATTATATAAAGATATGAATATCCATATCAAAGTTTTTTAACCGCGAATTCCCTTTGGTGTCTCTATGTACCTTGACCTCGGTCTTCGGTCAAAATTCGAGCTCTAAAGTAGTGGGGTTCGAAGGGATCTCCGAGCCCTCGGGTACGGAAGATGACGATGGAGGCCAAGCTGCCGTCGTCTACAACGAGGGAATCCGCGGCTGTGAGTGCTTTTCTAGTTTGTATAATCAACCTGTTCTCTTATTTACGGTTCGCGATATATCAATTTTTAATTTATAACAAATCTTTTGACAATTTACAATTTGTAGACTAATGGAATTTTGTTTTTATTATGCGCTAATATTTGAATTTACCGTTCATTTAAATATTGTTTTATATTATATTGCTCCTTTAAAAAATCCACCTTTAACAATCAAGCAGTAGGTCGGTATGTTGATAAATTAATGCTTTTATTTTTTAAATTAGAGTATAACTTCTTTCTTTTAAACTTTTCATATTAAAAACAAATTTATTAGTAAAGTTTTAAATTAAATATTGTATAGCTTTATTAGAATTGCAGTTGTTATATCCCTTGACCCTAGCTTTTTCAGCATTAAAATTGTCACTGTCCAACGTCTTTGTTAATATATAATACAGTACAGTGTATTATCTGATGTAAGTATCAGAATGAAGATAACATTTCTGCTATATTACCGAGAAATATTTATTTAACTAAAATTAAGGTTTTTTATTTATTAAATTTTAGTGCTTTACAAGTCTCACTCCAAGACCAATGTATTTAAATGGAGTCTTAGTCTTGTAGGCAAGACCAAGACTCCATTTAAATATTGGTCTTGGTGTGAGACTCGTGAAGTTCTATTAAATTTATTAGTAATCATTTTAACTCAATAAATAGTTAGTTAAGTGTAGATAAGATTTTCTTTTTATTTTTTTCTTTTTTTTTAATTAAACAAAATTATTAGTAAAGTTTTAAGTTAAATATTATATAGCTAATTCATTAGAATTGAAGCGGTTATACCTCTTGAGTCTTTCAGCTTTTCAGCTTATACACTATCACCATCCAACGTCACCATAAATAATAAGCAGTGTTATGTATACCAGGTGCAATACCGCTGGTATACCATCAAATGAAGTCATCACAGCATTGCTGATATGACAGTGACAATACAGTAGTTTTCCCTCCACCTTCACCATTTTATAATATCAATTTCATTAAAATTAGAATCATTATACATGCAAATTTAGTCCCTTCTGTAAAGAGCAATATAAAACACAATTATTACATGAACAGGTTGATTATTATTTTTTTGTACAATATATCACAATTTCATATATATATTCAATATGTAACAATTATAGAAGAGGAGTTTATTAAAGGTAAGCAATATTATATTTAATCACAATTGGGTTACTTGCATGAATTGTTCAATAAATACTGAATTCCTAGTACAGTTGTATTTTATTTTAATATATTATAAATAATTTAATGTTTACTGATGGAACAATTGAAAGTAACAATTTAATATTAAGTGAATATTTAACATTAAATTTTTTTTTTTTGCTGTAATAATCATAGTAAATAATTAAGTTTTGAATTAAAAAGCATACTTCGATTTTTTTACTATTTTGTTTGATGAAACTGATAAATTCTTTCATGCCAGTAACCAAATTTATTATTATTTATAATAATAATTAACATCAAATAAAATAAACATATCTTTTTAGGGCAGATAATACTAAGAGAGTATACTGCGACTGTCAATATTCAGATCAATATAATTAGTAATGATAATGATGCTATTTAAAACAGTGGATAGTAATTAGTTTATTGGTTCAATAAAGTATTCAAAGATGTAAGTAAACACTTTTTAATTATAATATTGTTAGAATTTTAATTGTTAAAAGTTTAATTTATATTTCTGAAATTAATTTTAATGCACACTTGTCTGTGTTTTGTCTCAATATTTTGAAACTGTTTTGTCTTCAAATCATTTGAAAGCACTACACATAGGTACACAGGTGTATTAACAAATGTTATGCAATAAAAGCTGTTAGAAATATTATTTTAATACTTCTAATAGGTAGAGCTTTGAAAATCTCTAATTTTTGAGAGAAATATTTGTGACTGCTATAGTTTTTAGTAACATATGCAACCCTTATGCATAATACCTCCATTTACAATATTGTAAGGCAACCATAATGTGCGTCTCAAAGCCCAAAGTCCAAAAAGTCGCTATCGGCCTTTTTATTAACAGTAGAAATTTTTTTCTGAAAATTTAAAACTCTTTTATATATTACGTCCCACGAATATAATTATTATCAGAGTTAGAGCAGTAGTCTAATTGTATAAATTCGAAAATTTTCGGAAACTCGATCATTAATGATAACATCGACTTCGCATATTTCCGAGTTCTTATAATTTGATTATTAATCTAACAAGCCTTCAAAATGAAAGTGGCTTTAACATTTATTGAATAAAAAGTGAACTATCTAAACATTTTTTATTTTTGCGATCATAAGCAGACAGAATTAATCCACGCATTTACGATTATTTTCCAGTTTTTGCGTAATTAGTATATTTAAACAAAAGTGCGCTATTAGCAAATAAGTTGTACCAAGACTTTTGGCTCGATATATATAAGGTATAATTATGCAAAACATAATACAAAAAGTTACTCAAGTCGAAGAGTATTAATTTTAATAATGTAGTATTAATATTTTTAATAATAGTAGGGGAAAGCGGGGCATAGCGGGCCGCGGGGCGATGTGAACCTTCAGGGCATAGTGGGCCACCCCATTAA
>UXGC01000904.1:0-45703 GCA_900480045.1 Eurytoma adleriae
CTCTCTCTCTCTCTCTCTCTCTCTCTCTCTCTCTCTCTCTCTCTCTCTCTCTCTCTCTCTCTCTCTCTCTCTCGCTCCCCCCTTCCTACTTACGCACTAACTCATTCATTCAGTCGAAACTTGCACTGTATATTCTGATTGGCCAATTTTACCTATACTCCACTCTGCAGAAAATCTGTTCCCTCTAGCCGATGCTAAGTACTCTAAAAAAATTTAAGCAAAGGTCTTTCCAACAAAAGCAGACGCTAGAGTAGTAGCAGAGATACGCGCACGCGCAGCATGATACTAAAGAAATGGAAAAGAGCTAGGAGGTTAAAATTTTAAGCAGCTATTGTAGCAGCGGACCGACTAGAGAAACCTGTAGGGTCCCTCGCTTTCGCTTAACTAAGGTCCGCTTTGCCAACATGGCCGACGCTTACATATACATACATACCATCTATGTTAAAATCTTGGCCGCTAGAGTTACAAGTTATTGTTGTTCGATTATTTTTAAAAGTTCGATTATCCACAAATTTCTATTTGTTGTTAAAAATAATATTATTTATAAATACTTTATTTTCAATAAACCAAATGTGGCATAAACCATAAAATTTTGAAACAAATTTTTGCAGTTATTGAATTTTTTTTGTTCCTAAATCTCTCAATTAATTTATAAACGTCGTACCTTCTTTTATTTTTTTAGTTCATTTCCGTTGGTCGCACTTAAGGTGATGTACACTAAGTGTTAAAATGAAGAAAGCTAAATTACATTTAACTATTTTTACGGTTTATAATATTTGAAATCAATTAATCGATTATTCAACATTTAGAATGGGACTAGGATTATTAATGACATAACAATGAAAGCAATATTAAAGAGCACTCTATGTATTCTTGTTTAAAAAGCAAAATAATAATATTTTAAGCTGCCTATCCGTCGGTAAAGTCATTTTTATTCTTGGATACACAAGGTAGCGCTTTTATCGGAGTAGACGCTATTCGACACCATTCGCTACCGCTACCGACGTAGTGGTCGTAAAGGATGTCACTTTATATCTTTTGCATAGACTTATAAGAGAATCTCTTATTTGTCTATGGTCTTTTGGTTTGCAGTCTGGAACATTACGTCATTATCAAAAAATAGACATACAGCTGGTTCCATTAGAACTCCAACCTGAAAAATGGGATTTGTTTTAATTGCTCAAGAAATCGGGTCTAAACTCTCCATATGCAAATTTATTTTATGAGCCTATAATTATTCTAATAAATATCAGGTTCGGTTTTTATTTATACCGTACCATCGAGATGCATGCGATCAATTATCGTGTTATAGTACTTTAGTAGATCTGTTACAAATGAGGGAGAGGATACAACATACACATATAGGAGGTCATTATTGTAACACAGCCATGCTGTTTAGTATAATATTTCCCGACGAGGCCTATTCAGTGGTCGAATAAGTATTAAGTGTAATAAATAATGTCATTACATTTACTTAAGGTAATAATCACTCACTTTTAATTCATATATGAAAATCTAACTCCTTTGTTACAGTATAATTTTTCAACATCCAATTGCAAAAGGATGAAGCTTCAAAATATGCGAAAATTGAAAAATATAATTAATTGTCTAATGAAATTAAACAAATTATACCATTGAATTTATCAAAACCGGTTTATTTATAAGACATCTGAATTTAAAATAGAACACTAACATGGTTCAAGGACAATTCGAGAAGAGAGTTCTAGCGATTTTCCGTTTGTATATTATAGTAAGGCACGACTAGCAAATGATGCAATCGTGACATCGCCGTGTAATTCAAATGTATTACTGTGCTTATCGCGTCTCATTGAAGTACTACGTAGGCAGTTAGCATAAGTGATTATTCAGAGTAATTCAAATCCTATCGTTATTGAAATAAAATACAAGAATATAGTATTTTCGCCCTCGCTAGACAATAAAATAATATACGCACCACAGGGCGGGAAATAAAGAAAGCTTCAAATCGCAAGTTTATAGATAATTTACATGCGATTGGGATATTCTTTATATTCCCGATCCCTAGGTGCATAAATTACTGTTATTCTCAAAATTGCTGGCTATCAAAAAGTTCTCGACTTGTAAACTAAAAAACTACTGCTACTGTACTGTGCAATACAGTACGTTAAGCTTTTTAAGATATGCAAGGCTATACCGATTATACTGTTGTACAATAATTTCGTAAACTTGCAAAAAAAGTAACTTGTGCTTTTTCCAACCTAATTATTTCTTATTATTTTCTTTTTTAATTACAGCGCAAATGATCGTTGTCATTTTGTACAGGCCAGTCAATAAAAGAGAAAACAATCTCCCATTTTCTGACATTTCTAATAATAGGAAACGAATTTACTACTATACTAAGGAACAGCGGATACAAACATTCTGACATGTTTTCTACTCCAATTTATTATTTATTATTTTTGTGCTATCTTGCAGCGAGTCTGGGTGATCCTGAGATAGTCCGATTTTAATTTTATAAAAAGATTTTTAAAGTACAAGAAACGCACTACAAATCGCATTTCAACACTTATCAAATTATATGCTAGGAAACGTTGGAAAAAATTTCAACAAAATGCAATATTTTTTAATGAAGCTAGTACAAAGTACTTTTTGTAGAAGGTGAAACATACTATGAGGAGTGGCCCACTATGTCCCGCCGTTTAACTTTCCCCGTGTCTTAGTATGGTCCGCGTTCTCCAGCAATTTTAAACGTTTAATACGTTTTAGTTCGACAAAAACTCTTTACAACGTAGACCTATATATATAAGGTGTTAACTTTTTTAATCCACGATGGAATACAGGCATTTTGACCATAAAAACTGTAGTAGCCCTGTGCCTTTTACGGGATTGTCTACTTGTAAGAGTATGTTATATGTCGAGTCATTAATAAAAGCCGGCCTGTTGCCTGATCGAACGCGAGCAGCCGACTGAACGAATGACGAAATCGTCTTTGTATAGCACGTGGCCGAATGTTTCGGCATACGCGTGCGCCTTTCGTTCTTTTTTCTACTGACAATTTCCTTGGTATACTACTATGCGCACTACCAATAGTAATTATTTCATTTGCTTTGTAAATGTAACTATGATATAAAAAATTTGTTCAAATCTTTTCAATAATCGTAGGCATTCGTAAAATTAAATTTTTTTACTACCGCGCAAGAAACATAAGTTAAAAAAATTTATTCTACAAGATAACGAACGTAAAAGTTATCTATAAAATTGCAAATATCTGTTAATAAATGTTTCTCCTTACCTAGCAATGAGCAAACTTTCATATGTAAAATAGAAGAACAAGCAAGATGAAAGCTCATTTTTTATGTATATGTACTGATAAGAAACATGTAAAAATACAAATGCGGTCTCATCATTTTCAAGTGTTTAGTTCGAAACCGATTATCAGAGTGCTCTTACAAACTTTTTTATACAAATTAAAAGTTAATAAAAAATTCTTCGTGCTCGTTTTTTCATTTAATTTTTCAAATTAAACTTCAGTCTCAATGTCAATTCTTAAGACGTATTTTATTTACTAATTTACGTAATTCCGGTTACTGCAAAATCAAGTTGCAATTTCTATTTGGAGGAATATCAAGTTCCACTTATTTTTGGTATAGTTTTTTCCATCGGAAAAATGTTAAGAAAAAATCATTTTCTATATGAAAATGTCAGTTGCAATAACGCAGTGTATGAATCATTCACTTTTGCAAGCTCAACAAGCACATCTAAAATTGAGTGTTACATACTTAAGTTGATAATAATAATAATTTGCGTTAATTAGCTGAGGTTCGGAAGATGTTTGATCGCTCTGAAAATGTATGCCGACAGTTAAGCTGTTAGGTGCGACACTGTCAAGTGTGAGGTAGTAAAAAGCTGCTACAGCAGCGTTGCTGGCCGCCAGTGTAGGTATACAGAGAGCAGAGAGCACACGGTGTCAGTCGCGTGTATTTTCGGCACGTGTTACGCGCTGGCTGTTGGCGGAGAGGCCGGAGTGGCCGGAGTGGCCGGTGTGGCCGGAGTGGAGGCTCCGCAAATCCGCGAGGGAGGGAACACTGTGCCGGGTGGCTTGAGACTTTACTTGCTGTGACGTAGCACTCGCGCGTAGTACTACACTCGCGGCGTCGCGGCCTCAGTACACCGGCAGACCTCGAGGCGCGCAGAGGCATCCGCTCGATACTGCGTTCGCGCTTTCTCGAGTCTCGCACTCCAGCCTCTCATCCGATACGCTATTTTTCAAAGTATGTACTCGGCTATTCTCGTGTTTGCTTATACATTTTTTCTACATTCGTATGCATCATTTTATATAATGTTTTTTTAAGTGCGCAAATACGAACCGTGTTACAAAGCTGACCACCCTGGCAACGCCAGGCAAATGCTGCAACCAGAGGGTAAAATTGCCTCAGCGATCGAAGGTATTGCGCCACTACCGTAGATTCATCACCTTTTTATTTCGTTTTGAAGCACACCAATTATTATTACACCGACGGACGAAAGAAGTAGTAGGCATAAGCGCTAATGAATTAAACTAATGCACTTGCTAGCTATGCAAAGTCACGGGTTCACGAGTACTAATAGGAGTGCAGGAATACGTATATATGAAAATTCCAGCAAAAACTCGGAGCAGAAGGAAAGAGCAGAAAAAAAGAAAACGAGTACAAAACAGCTGACGCTGTTAGTACTCTTTCAATACGAGAATGCCGGCTATGTTTGGCTCCTGAGAGTGTCATTATCTGTATCTCTAACATTTCCACAAGGAGATAAATCTTTTATAAAAATTGCTCTTTCTCGTCGGACTCCTTAATAATAGTATAAGGTCGAATGTTGATAAATATTAGTGCTTCTTGCTGCAAGGCCTGTCGGAGCCTGCGCGATACGCCCTCGCATCGAAGCTGAAAGCATGCCGGTCGTGTCTTTTATTGAGCGATGCATGAGTGCCGTGACCCGGGAGCACGCGACATTTCACCTTATACCTCGTGTAAAAAAACACACTCGCGCAAAAACTCGTTATGCTTTTTGTTTCCTGCTTGCACACCAGTCAGATTCAAGGCCGTTCTTCCTTCTCCCACCCCCTATCTCTCTCTCTCTCTCTCTCTCTCCCTCTCTCTCTCTCTCGATTGTCTATCAATCTTTTCCACTTTGAAGCTCTTGCCCCCACGATTTAGGCGGAACAGCCATCACACACCTTATTCAATCTTCATCATTTTGTTGTCTCAACCATTTTTCAGACCTAAAGAACTTTTATTCGGTGCTTACGTCACAAACGATAAAAGTTTCTGCTTATAATCTACGTATAGCTATACTTAGTATTGGAAAAAAAGTTCCACTAGGTGTTTAATATATGTATCAATACTTTATCTCTTGTTTTATCTTTTTTCACAATTTGTTTTTAAACGAAATTGATGGCTACGAATTTATACCATCGCCTCCTTAAGTTAATATGAATTACAAACATTTTTAGAATCGGTTTGAGTTATATTATTTGAATGATGTTCACGCCAATTTTTGCGGAGGGAAATGTACTTCTAAAATTTCAATAATGGTCCATTTTAGCGTTCTAATTAATATTATTGGAAAAATTTCAAAGCATTATATATATTGTGACTTTTACTAGAACTAAAACACAAAACTTATTAGATTTCCAGTCAATTTAAAAAGAAACTGTTGTAATTTGTTTTAATAATTTGATTTTTATAATTTTATTATAACATTTTTTCTTGTGCCTTTCAGGAGAAGTAAAAAATTACAATTAAGAGAATACATATTTCATATCTCAAAAACAGTTGCAGGCTGTCCTTTCCGTTTTCATCTTTCTTACATGATATTTCCTAAATATAAACTAAATATTGTTGTCTTAGTTTCAATGAGTGGCTGTGTCCTTTTATGCAGCATAATCAACAGATTCATTTTTCATAAACTATTGTCGCTGTGCTTTAATACGTTAGTAAAAAAAAGCAACAAAAAGTTGTCTAAATAATATGACATACTCAGAGCTCTAATCCTTCAGGAGTCAACTATATTAATTCCATGAATATGTTGAACGTTCATTTTTTCACACGATCAATTATTGATTAGGTAAAAAATACATGAACGGTTGATGTGAGACTATCTGCCTTAGAGACAACATGAAAAGCCCTGATTCACTAACTTATACTGGCCAGAATATAGCATGATTTTAAATTCCTCAACGTTTTCAGTAATGATACACGTGTGCATTTCTAAGTGTCCCGTTTACTCACATAATCATACATATTCATATACTCGCAGACTCATACTGACATACTCAGATGATTATACGCAGGAATTATGCTGCATCATCCAATGTCTCAGTTTTGCAGGGAGACTTAGAATTTACTTTGAATCTCAGAGCTGCAATTCCCGAATAATTCCTTATACAGTTCCTTAAAGAATTAAATATAAGAATGTAGAATTTCGTCTTACTATAGACAAGATGCATATATATGCTTGCATTGCTAATATTTTCATAGCAAATTAACGCTTTATGCTTATTTCAGAAAAACAGATTTCCTGTACAGTCAACCAATTCGAAAGAAAACGAAAAGAGAATTGACTGCGTGAAAGTCGCTACCGGATACGATAGTATCGGCTAAAAATGCAGCAGCAAAACTGCCGAGTTGCGGATGTTTGCAAGGACGTCGTAATAATAGGTAACATTTAACATTGCTCAGTGGCAAAAGCATTAAATTACATTTTAATTGCATTGAAGCGACTCGCTGCTCTCTAAATGTACAGGCTTTCATCAGAAGAATTATTTGTTCTGATGCTCCACTTGAAAAATATTATTTCTTTCGTATAAATGAACACTATACAATTTCTCGATTTACTCGATTGACACGCTGCGATTTCAACGAATATGATATATCAACACAGTAGCTGATCCTTAACAAAACATTTTTTTATAATTCTGGTGCCGAATGAAATGATCGCTTTGAACCGATCCGACCACCGAAAGTTAAACTGCGGAAGGTATTGGTAAACTTTGTTTAGAAAATAATTGTGTTAGTGAAAAAGAAATGTAAAATGAGTGACAAGTGAAAAGATAGGTAACTGGGCGATAAAAAAGTAATGAAAACAAAACGTGTTTCAGGAAATGGACCAAGCGGCATCTGCCTTTCTTACCTGCTGGCAGGCAATTGGCCTCATTACACGGGTAGTGCACATCCTTGCGACGAAATGTTGACAGCACGGCTGAACTATATTTATAATGTGGCAGCGCAGAGGCCAAGGACCGACAGTACATCCTTGCCGAAATGTCCAAGCTGCCGAAGCCACTGCATGGTCAAATTCTCGAGACGCGAGCAGCTGGAACTTGTTGCTTCGGGGCTGGAGGGCCGCAATAGCGGCAAGCCCCTGTCGCTGCTGATGGACCAGCTGCAGCATCCATGCCTCGACGCTGGTCTCGACGTGCCCTCTCTGCTGGAATGGTGCTCTTCGGAGGAGCACACTGATCACCGGCCTATTGATCACGTTGTGCTCGGCAAGGGTCCACCAGGCGGTGCTTGGCACGTAGGTATTCGCGTCTTTTACATTATTCTTACTTTTACCTTTAAATAGTTATCTTAATGCTATCCCTATTAATTATGGCACGAACGTTGCAACCGATTTGTTAGTGAAATATAGTGGTAACTGCAACTAAATTATACAAGTTCTGCATGAATGAAATGATGAAATGAAGGATGAAAGGAATGCGTGAGTAAAATATAGCTCATTCTTTTGGATAATGATAATCTTTATCGCAAGTCGCAATAACAGAAATGACAGAAACGCTACGTAACGTCATAACAATTAATTAGCGCGCCTCACTTGTCTGACACGCTTTAATTTATTATTTTTCCATCATTTCGTTGTCCGTATATCTTTTGTTTGTCTTTAATGCACTAATTAATTAATTTACCAACAACAACAAGAGAACGGAGAGAATTTATCGAATGCTTGCAATTTCTAGATTTTTTATACCATACAAATGCCTTTTACTGTACATACTGTATCCTTTTTGTAGACGTTGGATCCACGTGTGCTGACCATAAGTCTGAAACGTTGGATGTCACTGCCGGGTCTAGACTTGCGGCAATGGGAGTCAAACATGAGTGCAGTGGAACGTCGACAGAAACTGGCACGCTTCGACGGGGACGTGGACATCGGGAGTGGTAACTCGACTCGGGTGCCAATTGGCACAGTAGCCGCTTACTACAAGGATTACGTCGTGAAACAAGGGCTCGAAAAATATTTTCGATGGTGAGCGTCTAAAACATTCTGCAATTGAAGCTACTAGTCGCGTGGAAATATTAAATTATCAACTGAATGTCTTTCAAGTGGTACGGTCGTAACGACGGTGAAACCTATTCCGGAAGCGAGCAGCAGTGTTGACGAATACGGCTGGCTTGTTGAAGGCCACGAGATTTTGACTGGCCAACCATTTCGGTACAGGTGCAAAAGGGTTGTATTGGCCACTGGTGCTACGGATTCATCTAATCGTTTAGGGGCCTCCGGTGAGGAGATATACCACTGGGTCACCCACGATTTCAACGAGTTGGAGAGAAAGCTCGACTTGTCCATTTCGCCCAAGATCGCTTCTACGCGTAAGTTGTTTCACTCGATCATTCACTATTTCAATCGAAAAAGTAACACTTGTTCTTCATTTGTCTAATCCTCTGAAGGAACCAGCCTGGAGATCAGCCAGGAATACAGGTTGCACGAAGCGAACGAAAAACTGGAGCCGGTGCTAATAGTTGGCTCAGGCTTGAGCGCTGCCGATGCTATAATGGCAGCTCGCTACCGCGGTGTTTCGGTACTCCACGTATTTCGTCACAACAATAAAGACAAGAGTGAGAGGAAACGCAGTTTTGACAAGCTTCGCTGGCTACCAGCCTCCATGTATCCCGAGTACCATAAGGTCTACGAGATGATGGCCGAACGGGGCAGCAACTACCCCCTGTATAAACCGCTACCTGACCATGTAGTCGTAGAGTTTAGCATAGGCGCGGACAAGCTCGCACGAACGAAGACGAGGAAGGTTACCCTTTGCACGCCTCAGGGTAGACTAGTCTCTTATCGCATCTCCTTCGCTGCTGTCCTTATCGGTAAGTTTCTAGTTTCTAGATATAGTGTTTCTAGTTTCTTTTATTTCTTCGTGCCAAAAAGCTCAACTAACATCCGTATTACTATGCAGGATCGAAACCAGACTTGTCGTATATGCAAAACGGTGCTGTAGGCCTAGGTAAATTCTCAGAGAAGCCCGTAGACAGCCGGTCGAATCCAATCGATGTCGATCTGTTTACCTACCGTGCCGGAAAAGCTTCTCGCAGCGGTCTATATGCCATTGGGCCACTAGCTGGTGATAACTTTGTTCGTTTCATCCTCGGTGGTGCATTCGGCGTTCTTGCCGATATTCTGCACTCGTCCCAATGTGCAACTGCTAGTTCCCCACACTAGTGCAACTGCTGCAACTGCTGCAGCTGCTACACAATGCAGACATCCAATATTTGACAAATACATTTTTAAATTCAGCCGAGTTTCTATTTTATACATCGTTATTACAGGTATAATCAACTATCACTAATCGCGATTACGCGATCTGCGACTATTTTTATATATTCATTTAAAAAAAAATTCCATCGCTACTGTTCCTTCGCTCTTTTTCCGTAATAATAATACATTTTTAAGTTTCACGTACGTATAGCGCAAGAAAATTTTCTTTATTTTGCGTATTGACGAAATAAACGATTTAAGAGATTCATGAGAGATGAGTCAAAAAAAGAAATTAATAAACATATTTTTAAACGAATCTGTGATATGAGGTGCGTTTTCTATAACTCACATTTATGCAACGAAATATGTAAGGAGAAACAATAAATATTTCTTGTAATATGTATATTTGTACAAACGAATATTGTTAAGGCGAAAATAAAACATCTTTAAATAAAAGCATTTAATTATTTAGAAAAGCTAAATTGAATTACATCTATGTTTTTGACCCTTCATTTACAACATAAAAGCAACCGAAAAAAAGATATAATTCTGCTTTGTTAAACATTTCGCACATTAATAAAAAAGTTGATAGTTGATACTAATAAGATGAACGTTAAGTGTAATGTATTTTTATTCTTTCACATTTGTACATACAATATTTGCATATAATCAATACGTGAAAAACAAAATTTGTCAATACCTCTAGATTATACGTATATACACTAACAAGGAAAGTGTCACACACTTGGGTCATGAATTTTATTGAAATCTAGAGCACAGCTTTCTTATGTTAAAATATAAAGAAAGCCAAAATATTAGGCTCCAACGCTAAATATTGTTGACACTAGTACCTAAAGATATACCTTTGTATAAAACTTCGTATTTCATTATTAAATTTATCGGCCTCTCAAATTATTGGTTTTTTTCTCTTCTATCGTTTGTTTTTTTATCGAATTTATTCTATGGAAGTTGAGCTATCATCAAATAATGAAATACAAAGTTTTATAATTATACCTTTGTATAATAATGAAATACAAAGAATACTGTGCTCAAAGTTTCAACAAAATCTGTGCAACAATTATGTGACAGTCTCCTTATAAGTAATTCCTTAAACATATTGTTTAACTAAAAAAAAATAACATGAAACATTATCAAATATTTATCCATAGTCTCTAAACTTTTTTTCTAATTTCATTATTCTCTAATAGAAGTCCATGATGTTGTCTAATATTCTAATTATCAACTTAAGCGAGGGAATACAATAGCGCTCTTCTCTTAAATTTTCATTACTGTTATATCCGTGAGTATCCTCCTTAAGTTATACATCAGTCTCAAGTGTTATACGTGACATTTCTTTAATTTCAGTTTGAATAGAAATAGATTTCTTATATACATATCAACACAGTCGTTTGAAGGTAGTTGCGATTTAAATTAATTAAGGAGGCTCTGCAAGTAGATATAAATCTTTCAGAAAAATTTTTATAAACGCAAGAGCGAAATGAAAAAATATTTTTTTTATTATTACAATCCTTTTGCCTGTGCAAAGGCCCATTGTATTCCTTAAACAAACTCATGTTAAAATCTCAAAGTAGAATTAGGTAGGTACAATGAATAAGTACATGCAGCTTAAATAATCTACTGACACTATCCTGACTAAAATTTTTTCATCAAATAACATACCCTCACAATGTAATTTAAATTCAAATATTTTATTATTAATGACTCAATTTATATTACCTCTTAAATTATCAAATACTCATCTTAATTATGCTTATATAATACATATATAGTCTTTTTCTAAATGATCTACATTTTCTTGAAGAACCACCTCAAGTTGACAATAAATACTTAGACAGAATTTAAGAATGTACAGAAAATATAAAAATACTAATTATTGACTAAGATTTGAATATCACATAAAATAAAATAAATAAAATTACTGATCCACCCAATATTAAAATGCAATACATTTTACGACTACTTTTCTTATAGGATTCCGCTTTTTTCAATTGCTGACATCCTTCAAATACCTGAACCTGTGTTTGTTCCATGTTATAATCAATTCTATCTAATACAGTTCCTTGATCTTGAACCATACATGCTAGTTCCTGGATT
This sequence comes from Eurytoma adleriae, assembly GCA_900480045.1. Lineage (NCBI taxonomy): Eukaryota > Metazoa > Arthropoda > Insecta > Hymenoptera > Eurytomidae > Eurytoma > Eurytoma adleriae. The sequence goes on from UXGC01000904.1 coordinate 11,614, forward strand.
CATCAAACAAAATAGTAATAACAAATTAAACAAAATAATAGAATTGTAAATTGATGTCGTAAAAACTTACCTTGAAAACATTATGTAGTTCTGATATACTTTGTACAATATGTTCTACTTCTTGTTCTCTTTCCATTGCTATTCTTACATCTTGCTCTGCATCACCTAGTTGTAGGAGGACAGAATCTTGTTGATAGTGACTCTGCCATGCTTCAGAAGTAGAATCGTTATTAGACTCAGGCTGCCAATAATCTAAAGAAGAGTTACCCATAATAAATGGTTCATCCTCAAAGAACAACCTATTCCTTTCTTCTCTCGAGTTAATTTCTAAACAAAAAACAATAGTGGATTTAAACAAATAATATTAATGAAAAGCATACTGTTGAAATGGAGATTATTTTTTATACTTACTTTGTAAATAATCTTGTTGAGCGGATCGGTAACGTAATCCTAAATTTTGCAAGGCAGTTGAGAGAGCCATAACTGCATTCATTGCTAGCTGTTTTTCTGCTTGCTTGGATTCCCGTTTACCAGCAGTCCGGATTATTTGCACCTGCCTAAATCCACTCGAGAATGCTCTACCAATTTCTCGTGTTAACTGTTCTATTTGGCGCTCTTCCTAGAAATATTTTATTGGTAATTTTAAAAGTAATTTTTTCAACTCATGGCAAAAAATAAAACTCTTTACTTGAGGATTATCATCCAATGTGGGCCTAGTAAGCTGCTTTGAGTGCAATTCTATTAAACTATCTACTTTAGTTTTCAGGCGACTCAAGATATACTGTGTCTCTTCCAAGGCATCGATCCAAGGAGGAGGCGCTGTGCTTTCAAGATTAATTCCTCGTAGTTCTAATCCATCAGTACCAATGTTATCTGGTGCCACAAGAGCCATTCTGTCTGACATATTCTGAAAAATATTAAGCCAAATATTAAGGACCTTTAAAGAATTACTACATCCTTTTTTGGCATTTAAGATAGTTACCTGCTCTGCATAAATGTGTTTTGTTTGTAATGCATTATTTCGCATTATAACAAAGGCTTCAGTAAGATTTCTTGATGCCATTTTTGCCAACAAAATGTTACAATTTTTAAAAAAGTTTTATAATAAATGTGAAAGAAAAATCAGGCGATTAAGGAAGCCATAAAATTCACTATAATCGACAAGTGGTATCTCGCCATCTGTCAAGTACAAGAGAAAGATAGGGTTATGAAGGAAAAAGGAAAAAGCTATACGCCAATAACAGCTGATCCTAGTTACTTCCAAAAACCCTAGAAGGCAATGAAAGTACGAACTGGTATGCGAATTAGCTGCACCTGTGCCGGCTATGACTCCACACTTTTATAGCTGCTTTTAGTACAGGACTCCTATAAATAAAACTGTAGGATTCTACCACTTTTTTTAAATATATATACAAATAGAGGGATAATTTTATAAGCATATGTCATAGCATAGCTAGATTAATTAATTACTTTAATACATTATGGTAGGCGTGTATTAACAACGCGTATCGATAGATCGAACATAAACAGGTAAGAGATAATAAATAAATAAGCCGGTATTATTTGCTTCACATTTTGTTAATTTCTATAACTAATTTATCCGTTTTGTACAAATTTCCAATAGTCACTTGTCTTTTTATCACTTGTAAGGACTCCAAACCTTTATTATAACAATCTGCAATTTGAGCTGGATCCTGTAATGTCTTGTTTTGTTGAAATTCGTGTCGAACTTTTCTTAATGCATATTCTCTAAAAAATAAAATATATTTATTTTCGCGTTACAATTATTTATTAGGTCAAAATTATTTGCAAGATTAATATAAATAATAGTAAGTAAATGTATAGGTTAGAGATTTTAACATTGATTTGATAAGAAAAATCAACGAAAAATCAATATTGCTCACAGGCATAACTAACGCTTTCCAATCACAGCTTTTAACACACCTGTAGTTGTAACTGCACCACTTTTTACTCTCTTTTATCAAAGAACGATAAAGCTCCAAAATTGATTTGCGACTGCACGCCATGTTTTGCAGATTTTCACGTTTTATTTTGTACGTACAATATAGTATAGGGTCGCCACTCGCCACTCGCCAGTCGCCACACTATGCCAATACCAACCTACTAACCTATTATCTTATACTTTATAGTTACATAGTTACATGCCTTGGGAGTAGAGCTTTCACGGTTCTGCCTGCACAGAACGCTTAATCGACTAATTTTACATGTTATTATAAATTTTAATTTAAAAAAAGTGATCATTTAATACAGTTAAAGATTAGGCATAGGCGCTTACGTACGCCAAAGAATTCGAATCAAATACTCGATTATGATTTTATAAAATTGCTCTTTTCTTTTTCAAATTGCACAGAGATGCAATCTCGTTGGTAATTAGATTTACATTTTTTTAAAGCACTGCTGATATTTTAAATAAATCGATCCTTTTATATTTCACAAGACTCTATATTTTTAGGTTTGCAATTTTAGCTCGTACAAAGAATTCTAAAATTTTCTATAGAAATCTGTCAACAGCTCCAGATGTTAATAAATGCCATGGAGTTATTGAACTTTTCAATTTCAAGTACCAAACCGATGATTGGACAAATGTTACTCCAAAAATCATTTCAAAATTAGGACACAATTTGCATATTAGAAAAAACCATCCTCTATCTCATGTTAGACAGCGAGTTGTAGATTATTTTTATAAAAGGTACTGTAATCGGACAGGGAATCCATTGTTTAGTGTTTATGATCGATTAAATCCAATAGTAACAACCTCGCAAAACTTTGACTCTCTGCTTGTTCCACCTAATCATCCTAGTCGAAGGAAAAATGATTGCTACTATATTAATCAGGAAACTTTATTAAGAGCCCATACCACTGCGCATCAAGTGGAATTAATAGGAATGGGTTTGAACAATTTTTTAGTAATTGGAGATGTGTATAGAAGAGACGAGATCGATTCTACTCACTATCCAGTATTCCATCAGATTGATGGGGTAAGATTGTGTACAGCGGAACAAGTTTTTTACAATGTTAAAGACTCTGATAAACTGAACATTTTTGAACCCAAAAATAATGAAAGTGCAGACAAACAAGGGTGTCATACATTAGAATCAGTCAAATTAATGGAGCATGACTTAAAACAAACACTCGTTGGCTTAGCTCAGGTTCTTTTTGGAAAAGGTAGTGCAAATAATAATAAAATAATATTTTCTTTATTTAAATTTTCATTTTATTTATTTTAATTTTATTATCGACAGATATTAAACATCGCTGGGTAGACCAATACTTTCCATTTACTCATCCTTCGTGGGAACTCGAAGTTTATTACAATGACAAGTGGTTAGAAGTGCTTGGTTGTGGAATAATTCGCCAAGAAATTTTACAGAAGGCTGGTACTTTGGATAGGATTGGTTGGGCCTTTGGCCTTGGTTTAGAAAGACTTGCTATGTGTTTATACTCCATTCCAGACATAAGGTTATTTTGGAGCACAGACAGTGGATTTCTGAATCAGTTTATTACGGATGATGCAAATAAGCTTATTACTTACAAAGTAATTTAATTCAATTTACTGTATTATAATTTTTAATCTAATAAACTAATATAAAAAATCATCTGTTTCAGCCTATAAGTATTCATCCTCAATGTATAAATGACATCAGTTTTTGGCTGCCTCAAGACAAGTCATATTACTCCAATGATTTTTATGATCTTGTGAGAGATGTAGCAGGAGATACAGTTGAACAAATAATGTTGGTAGATCAATTCGTTCATCCAAAGACCAAGAAAGTATCTCATTGCTACAAAATCACCTACAGGCATTTGGAAAGAGTTCTGACTCAAAAAGAAGTTAATGAAATACATAAAAAAATAGAAAAAAGGGCAACAGAACAGTTGAATATATTAATTCGATAATTTTCGACAATAACGTCTGTGATTTTAACAATGATAGAAAATTTGTAAAAAATGTAACAATATTGAACTATACATCTTTTAACGAATATATTGTATTTTTATTCCTTCATAAATTAATTACAAATATATGGTACATTAAATAAATAAAACACATCTACTAAAACAGCTATTTTATCTATCATTTTTCTCCATGATTACATTGACTCATCTATATGGTTGTAATTTATAAAAGACATATATCTTTTATAAAAAAATTTTTTTTTTCATTATTAAATTATTGTTCTCTTTGGGTGGCAATGCAGCATGTATTTTAAAAATTTTTTTAACTTTTTGGCTACTCTGCCAACACAAATAGTGCTTGAGATATTTTATATATCGAGGTGTTTTTAGTATTTTAACCACAAAAGAAATTGATGTCACTTACTATTAATTTGACAATTTAACAAAGTGGTTAATACTAATGAAACATTCTATAGAAGAGATATATTAAGAGTCTCCAATTTTAACTTCAGTGACATATATATGTACACTCGACTCCCTTTGATTCTGTTAGAACGTTTTTAAATAATTTTAAACAATTGCAACGACGCTTGAAAATTTGTAGGTGCTAGACAAGGATGCAGTTTCGCATCCTTATGTGACACCAAGAAATTTTCAAGCGACGTTGCAATTATTTAAAAGCGTTCTAACAGAATCGAAGGGAACCGAGGGTATATGATATATATGAGTACGTTTAATTACATTTGTTTCAGATATTTATCATAAGACGATTGAATATTAAATACAAAATATGTCTGTTAAAAAACTCAAGTCAATGTTTTTTCACATAAGCGAAACAGCAGTAAGTGTTCACTTTTGCGCCATCACAGTCTGTTTTCTCCAACATTTGTACACACTGCAATTCACTTCTCTTCACATTCATCAAGAGTACAAGTTACGTGGTAAGTGCAAAATAAGAGTGGTTGAACTTTAAGTATAAAATGTAGAGCTTTTAAAAATGTAATAAATGGAAGCTGTTAGAACGTAGCATATTTACTCAGAAATTTAAATTATAATCACGCGCGTAGAAAATAATTGCACAAAATACTGAAAAGTTAATTCTTATCACAAACTAATTAATAACAAACGCCATTTTTCGAGGGCATTAACAGTACTTTTTACAAGTGTCGATTGTATAATTGCTTGATTGCAATGTTGATTTCCAAATTGTCAACTTTTCTTTTAAATGAAAAAGTTTTTTTTTATGCCAATAATTTCTACGATAATTTCGTATAACTTGGCGGGGAGAATTTCTTCCTCAAAAGCTTCAAAATGTATAGAGGCAAACATGATACGAGAGTTATGACTACTACTTTCCACAAGAAATCTGGTGTTTTAATAAATTCAGCATCTGAAATGAATCAAGTGAGTACATATTGAAATTTTCTATATCTTAAAATTGTATTTATCAGTTTATAAACGTACCAAAGTAATCCTTCAATACGACCAATGATAACATATATAAGGCCAGAGAAAAAACTTCTGCAAGAACCATAATGTGATGCCAGGTTCTAATTGTTAAAGCAACCATAATCAATTCTGTGAGAACCAAGGCAGAAAAACTTATGGCAACTATATGAATAAATTCATCTTCGAACATAATCAATGCTCCATACATAATAACACCACCTGCAACATATCATTGTAGTATTAAGTAAAATATCACAGAAATTGTATACCCATTATAAAAAAAAAGTTTCGCAAGCTTTCCCCCTCGACAGTAGACATTATTTCTAAACTTTAAACATGTTAAAAAGCAATTTTTAAACACAGTTACTTTAAGGCCCATAAAAAAGCTCGTTTAGCGAGAATCCCTAGGGAAATAATTGCAAAATTTGCAAATGTGCTTTTTCTTCATAACAGAAGTGCTTATAAATTTTATATATACAGTTTAAATAAATGATGTTTGTATATACCTTGGTAAATGCTTATTAAGACCCACATGAAAAACGTTTTGTACGATAAAGAACGGCCTTTACTTAAATCTTTATAAAGTTCAGGAAAAGTCAAGGCTATTTTTCCCGAAACATCTTTATCCAATACAAGTGAGAAAACGGGAAACATAGTGTATATAGTGGCATATCTAAAAAACAATTTATTAACTATTAGTGAATGTTAATTAACAAAATATTTATTTTCAATCTACGAAATATGAGACACTTGGATTACATACCCAACCATTAAAAATCCTTGATAAAGTGGCACGGAAGAGAAGTAGAAAACTGCAGAAAAGACAGCCTGCATGGTTGAAATAATTAATCCACGATGTATAACAAATTGACTCAATGCGGCAGATCGCTTGTAACTACGTCTACCATGAACAAGCAACAAATTAGCCAAATGACTGAACTGTGTAATCGAAAAGTCAGCAGCTAAAGATGCTTGCCTGCCTTCAAGACCTTCTATACCTATTCCTGTTATTGTATTAATAATTAATTATAAAAGTATTTAAATTTTGTTTTCTACCGATATTATTTGTTAATATACATGAAACGTTTACACTACCAGCATCTGCAGACTGAATCATGGAGACGTCGTTACCACCATCGCCTACAGCAGCTGTTCTTTTGCCAGTATGCCTTTGTATCAAACTAACTACTTCAGCTTTCTGCGTAGGTGAGCAGCGACAACAAACTACAGCGGGTGAGCCACATGCTAGCTCCAAAAATTCATCTTCATAGTACTGTAGACACACTTCCAGAGAATCTCCGCTTATGACGAGAGCGCAATCTTGTTTTTTTCTAAAAATATTCAATTCCAAGTGAGCGTCCGTTCTAGTCACCACAGATTTGAAGACGTGAAGTCCTTGTGTACGAGAAACCAGCCTAGAAGACTTTGCTATACAAGTGGCTGTTTCCAATTTATCTCCTGTCAACATCCAAATCTGAAATAAAAATTATTTTGGCACAATTTCGATGACAAGGATTAATAATTAATAATTTTAACTTTCTACGTTTTACCTTTATTCCTGCATTTCGTAATGATTCTAATGTAGATCGGACTTTATCTTGTAATTTGTCTTCTACCCCGGTGACACATAACAACTCCATTTCTCTCTCCAAACTCTCGATTACTGCGGCAACCCTTGATACGCGATCCGTAACGCTCATTCTTGCTGCATTGTAACTATTAAAAAAATACGTATTATATCGATAGTTTTGTATAACAAATAACAAAATATCAAGAGAAATCGTTTTTTTTACCGAGCCTCAAAATCTAAATATTGCTCTTCTGCCAAATTCTTTTTAGCTACAACAAGAGTTCGAAAACCTTCCCTGGCCATATTTCCGCATTCTTCTTCCAGCCAATCGTTGTATTGTACAATTCCTGACATCACCACATCTGCACCTTTTAAATAAAAAGTTATTTCATTTGTTGACTCTTCCTTCACTATGACGCCCATTCTTTTTGTTTCAGAAGTAAAAGGAAAGATTTGAAGGATAGTATAATTTAAAAGCTTTCCATTTGGAGCTTTAAGCTGCATTGTATTCAAGTCGCGCTTGACCAGTGCTAATCCAACTTCCTCAGTCCATTTGACCAATGCCACTTCATCTGGACTGGAAGCTTGGTAGGTAAGTCCTTGTTCAGGTGGATAATAATTTTGATCAATGTCTATTTGACTGAAATTTTATAAAGTGTATTTATTAGATTATCCATTTTTTACTGTCTTTTTTATTATTACCTTTGTACAGAACTGGTTTCAACAGTTTCAACACTGTCGGTATCAAGCTTACTATTGATATCTTTGCTATGGACTTCATCATAAACAGGAGTGACATTATGACACAATGCCAATGCATGAACTGCTTCATAAATTCGTGTGTTTTCTGAACGTCTTACTTTTCCTGAATGCGAACCAGTGACTGTCTTAGCTGGTGAAGATTCAGAATCCGTAGAATAGAACGTTTTTAAAACAGAAGATACTTCATCAAATGAATCTTGCCCATAAGATATAGTTCCAAGATGTAACTTTTTAAAGACCATCTTATTTTGTGTTAATGTACCGGTTTTGTCACTCAATAGATACGATATCCTACCAAGCTCTTCTGGAATGGTAGTAGTTCTTACAACAGTTCCAGCAATGTCTTTGTCTCTTTGCATGCACCAAGCATAAAATGTTTTACCCATATCCAAATTTACTCGAAGACTGATTGGTATTATGTAAGAGAATAATAGAACAAAGCGGAACATGTAGCGATACCATGGGCCACTAAATCCTTTTAAACACATCATGACTAAAGCCAAACCAATTACTGCACAAAATAGAACCTAAATGAAGCAGTAAACATTGTTTTATTACGTCCCCTATTTTTTAGAAAAATAAACCGTTTTTTTACCTTAGTCAACTGGTTGATTTCTTCGTCTAGTAACCCTACTTTAGATCTTGGTGCAGAATGATTCATTAGAGATCTTGTCTCCTGACCTGTATACACTACAATTCCTAATGCTGAACCAGAAGCTATAGCTGTGTTAGCCCATAACGTATTGTCAACTCCAAGACTTTCCTCGCTGCTATAACCATCGTACTGTAACGAAGTAAACAAGTTTCACATTAATTTAAATAAATTATGATTAATCGGGTAAAAAATTTACTCATTTACTCACTCTTGTAAAAGTACCAATGAAACTGTGAATATCTTTTTGTGGTTTTTCTACATACAGACTAGCCTTTATATCAAACAGTTGAGCATCCAAATCTAATTTTTGAGTAGTGGGAACTGCTAAACGTAATTTCCAGTCAGTTTCACCATCCAATTGATCGGTTCTTACAAAACAAGCTCCAGATTTTTCAGTCGTTCTCAAAAGAACAAGATCTGCAGGCACTCTTTGACCTTTTTCCACAATTACCTACACCAATATCAAATAAAGATTTCTTAACATGAATTAATTAATTTAAATATTTGTGCCATGAAAATAAATGCTTAAATTTATTTTAATAGTATATTGAAAAATTTTAAATTTGAATACTGTACCAAATCTCCAACTCGCAATTTTGAACTTGGCACTAATTCTGGTGTGTTAAAACCTTTAACTAGTCTATAATATTTCTGTCCATTAACTTCTTTATCCCTCTTGTATCTTCTAAAATCATCCACAGCTTCACGGCAGAGTGTTACTGCTAGTACGAAGCATAAGGGTCCCCAGTAAGTGTACAAATAACCAATTCTTATATCTGGTATAAATTGGGAGATGGCCATCAATAAAAAATATAAATTAAGAAAAAACTTAAATTGTTGAAATAGGACCTAAAATGTTGAGTAAGTAAAGCAAAGTTGTTTAAATTTACATAATATAAAGTCAATTGAAATTGATTACAAACCATTGGTAAGAAAGTGATTATGCTGTATTTTTGGTTACGAATAACATTAGTTGGAAATTTTTCATACATAGGCTGTCCAATTTGAATGGTCCTAGCTCTTAGCTCTTTTTCTTTGCAGCATCTTCGCCACATCCATGTGCAGCATCTGCAAAATTTAACAAGAAAATAATAAAATAGAGTATTCAATTTAACAGTAAATAGTGGATGAATATGTACATAAAATGACGTAAAAGTAAAAAAAATTTGGAATTTGGCTAATAAATAAGTTTAAAGAATGATTTACTCGTGGAAGCAGCACACGAAAAAATTAATGTAAAACATAGGATTTGATAAAAATGAAAAATAAAACTAGAGGAGATTAAGTATAGTAACTTAGCAAGCCAATAATTTCAGTGCATAGGATTAATAGACTATGGAGATGTGTATCAAGGTTTGCTGCAATTTATTTGTATGCAAAAGGGTCCCGTCTTAGTAGTCTAATACCTGAGGAATTGATTACGAAGAATTGTTGTTATCAATAGAAAGGATTCGAATGTGCGACGAGTGTACCACACATGTTGGAAATATTATTACTTGATTTAACTTGGATTAATACTTAATATTGAATAATTTAATAATAAGAAATCCCTAAAAAAGGGATAAAATTATAACGTTTATAAAATAAAATAAACCCTTTGATTCCTTTTGTTATTATAAAAGTCAAGGCAATTAATTAAAAGCACGATGGTAAATAGCATTGATAAAATAAAGTACATGCAGCTAGTGTAATCCCTGAAATAAATAGCCTAGGGTTCTATAGTGTACCTATAGCCCTTTATACTGCACATGAAAGAGTGAGAAAGAGTGAGAAAAATGGACAGATAAGGAGAGCACTACGTGATTTAAAATAGCACGTAAAATAGAGGCAGAAGAGAGCTTATTTTAAATATAAAATATCTTTTAAAAAGAATTACAATCGCCGCAAGAATCGGCCGAGGGCCGAGTAGAAACGTCGCAGCCTCTCCATCAGTGTTCAGCCTAGGTGTCTATATTTTCTTTGCGTCGCACTAGTGTACCGTATACTGCACGTCTGTGCAAGTGCCCGCGCAGCAAAGGAGACGCGCGCGTATTTGTGCCTTATATATGCTTCACGGACTGGCCGCGTCGGGAACCTCGAGGCCGTCGCGGACGTCCGACACTCCGACACGCCCGCGACCTGGAACTGACAGTCTAGCACTCGTGTGTGCGACTGACCGATTGGTCAGTGGCCCAGAATCGAAAATTTATACGTAATTCATACACAATGTTTTGTTGGTTTCGAGTTTAGTTCAGTACAACTATAGCAGGAATTGCAGGTGGTAGAATGAGACGACTCGCACAACGACGATCCGTTGGCCGACGAATCTATCTCGAAATTCGAAACGAGAAAAGAAAATGAAAAATGAAAAAAGTACACCTACTCGCGAGAGTCGCGAAAAGAGTCGCGGGAGTCGCGGCCGCCGCGGCGGAGGGCCGTTCGTGTTTCACGTTTCGCCTTCGGAGGCGGGAGTAGGAATCGATTCTTAATACAGCAACAGCTTCGCTTCGGTTCTCGTTATTGATACGTCACCTCGTCCACGAGCTGTTATGTCGCGGCTTGCTTATCAGCGGAATGTCTTCCTTCGACAGCCGAATCATACTGTTCTGATTTTCCATCTCGACTGTGTTGTACACTTTCCGCACTGTCCGCAGGCTACAAGGTGGCCGCGGCCCCCCGGCCCCGCCACCCGCACTTTTCACTCGAGTCTGAATGTTATGCACTTTACCAGTCTATCCCTTTACCGTTTTAACATTTATTATGTACACGTCAGATGAATTTATTACAATTCGAGAGCAAAAACAAAGGCTAAATATGAGTCAGCTTGGAAATTTATTGACGAACCATACGATGTAGCGCGAGCGCTCTACGTGACGACTACGTCACTAGCACTATAGTATTATTATACACGCCCGCCAGGCTAGCCTGCGATGAAGCTGCTTCGCCATTGGCTTGCACTATACACGATTATATATATGCCCACTGCAATGCTCTGGGTTCGAGTGGTAGCCATGATGGTACTGCTGATATTCTATTCGCGACGTGCGTTTACTGGTATTATAGCAGTTCGCATTCGGACTCGCGAATTGCGACTTGGCGACGGCGCCTGCGCAACGGTGGCAACTACCCAATAGTGACAATATTGCTCACGCATATTACATATAGCGCGCAAGAAAAGAGAGGGAATGGTGCTAGTGCAGTGCACTGTGCATTATTATAAACACGTTGTAAGCATCGCAATGGTTACCTAACCTTGTTACTTGTTCTTTTTTTTATTTTCTTAATAATGCTAATAGGGTACGTGATTAATTAATGATAATTCTTTTAAGAACATAATTTCAGATTAATCCTTTTCCTCAAAACTCTTCAAAATAAATATGACACATTAGAAAACAATAGAGTTTTCAATATTCATTTTCTTCAATTGCCATAATAAAATCTAAGAACATTAGTTGCACGTAAAGCACCACAGCTGACAACAGTATTTTGAGATGACAATTAAGAGGGAACACAGTGCAACCTAACCTCTCGAAAAAAAAAAAAAATACTTAATAATTTTCCGCACAAAAAATAGATATTAGAGAACGTGTAAATAAAATAACTATGTTAAAGTCATCCTTCTTGATAAGCAAGTCCACGTCGGGTGTGTTGGGCTGTTGGGTGTTGAATGACTCACCCACACAGGATCAGCCTGAAAATAGCCGAGCACTTGGATAATCGTCTGTTACTGGAACATCTGCCGCCCTGCATCATGCGAATACTATCCTCGGCTGGCTGCAGTAAATAATCGGTTTCCTCAGCCATCTCGAAGTCCTGCTCATCGGAGCTGAGTCGCAGCGGCAGCTCCTCTAACCTCATCGTCGCGGGCCGCATGGGGACGGGCTTCCAGGCAACAGCTCGTGCCCTGCGCTCGTCCCCGTGATCACTGCTGCAGCGGCGGCGTTATCGCCTCCTTCTGATGGCAGCAGCTTCATCGATCTCTACTCGCTTGACCTAGCCCGAGTCGGGGCCTTATCGCGGCATAAACAACAGACTGGTGTTGTCGCCTTATACTTGAGTCTTGATCATGCACGTGCGTGTATATATGTACACTCCTGTAAACTTGCATATATACGTATATGTACCGTGATTTCGACAGACAATCCGAGTTCGCGCCGCCCTGCTTAGTGAAATGCAGAGCGTGGCTTTGAGAGTGTGACGAACTGATGATACGGGACCGGGACGCGTTTACGTTGCAACTTGCGTGCAGGCGCCCTCAGTGGCTCATGAGTTCATCCGCATGATCCATCGAACGCAATTCGACAATTCGTAAACCAGCCCGTATAGTGAGTAATCGATTTCATATTTACCTTCGCAGGCTCCATGTGCTAAACTCGTAACTTGTGTATGTTCCTCGGAATGTTAGTGGTTGCAAGTGATAAATACGATAAATAAAAATTAAGACTTGGCGATCGTGGGTTTTCAGTATAGGAAAAAGAAAAAACTCATCACTTATATTATTAACATTTATTATTATTTTTCAACAGAAATAGAATACTTTCTCATGAGATTCTCTATTTTATTAATTTCATCGACTCTATTATTTTTACTCAATAATTCTTTGAATAAGATGTATAGATGATTATTATTCGATTTCGAAATCATGGATAAACTTAAGGTAAATCTGTTGCATTCGCTTAAAATTTCTAAAATATCTATAATTTGTGGAACTCTTTCTTCAAAACAATTAGTCAAACTCAGTTGGATAAAATCTTCGATAAATTTCGCTGGCACTTCTATTTTGAAGTATTTGTTTTTAAGCTTATCTCTATAAAAGAAATTAAGTTAACTTGTTAAGAATAAAGAAAATTAAAAAATTAAAAATCTATGACTGAAATACCGAAATTTGAGCAAATATTCCAATTTTTGTTGATCTACTTTTATGCTTCTCCAAATATTTAAAAATTCCAAGCTATTTCGAGGTGTTGATATATCGTCCAGTATATATTTATTAGGTTGCAAGGAAATTTGTTTGCCCCGTAAAATTGATTCATCCTTTTTGTTATAACAATGATTCCAACAGTTTTCGGGCACCTTTTGTAACTCTGGTCGTTTCAGAGGTTTCAAGTGAGCCGCCTGAACCTATCGGCAGCTTTACATCAATTAAGTGAATCGGGGAAAAAGATAAAATTGAATATACTTGCCATGTTGCGGAAATGTTCGTAAGTAGGAACTCGCTGTTCGATGGCTCGAAGTTTTGCATCATTTTGTAAGTTATACAATTCATCTACTCTTATGGAGCCTTCCAATTCACTTTCCAAAATTTTCAAGTTAGCAGGTTTTTTAAGAATACTCATGATTGCGTCACTTCATACACTGTAGATAATCAACTGAAAACTATGAGCACAACAAAAAGCCAAAACTTGGGTTGTCATAGTAACTGAGCATGTTTCAGCTACAAGGCTACAACACCTGATATTTCATTATTAATGACATTCTTTCAAAATTATATATAAATAATATTTTGATTGATATATAAATATTATATATAAATAATAATGAAATAATTAAATATTTGGCATCAAATTTGAAAGAAGTAGTTTTCAAAGTAAATGATTTAAAGGGGTGACCCACTTGCCCTGAAAGTTCATATTGTCCCGTAGCCCGCTATGCCCCGATATATTTATTCAACAAATATCTGTGACAAGATGTAATAATATAAGTGAATCGTGAGCGTTAACTTTCTAAAAATTTATATATTTGTTCTTTGTTTTAATATTTAAAGCACTAGGCAAATAGGCGAGTGAAACCCCTTGCGCTTCTTTTTTGAGAGGGTCGTCACTGGCGTCCTACAAGCTAATTTTTGTTTAAATTAAAGCTTATGACTTGTAGATTAAAGATGTATCATTTTTTTTAATAAAACCAATAGAGTCATAGAAAAATTTAACGCGAGGTGAACAGCGGATATATGTTAAAAAGCATGTAGTATTACAAATATTTTACGCCATTGTTTTTACTAAAAAAAATTATACTGTATCCTTAATATAAAAGTCATAAGCTTTAATTAAAAAAAAAAAAAAAAAAAAAAAAAAATATCTTGGACGTGATCAGTACCACTCTCAATCGAAGCCCTTTTTTGGGAGTGACCCGCTCGCCTAAACGTAGATTCTTCCAGAACCTAATAAACTTGGGGTATTATAGCAATGATGTCGATTTTTCAGGTCCTAGACAAATTTATTTCACTCTCGTATTAAAAAAAAAACAGAAAATTAAAACTTCGTTGTAAGGGATAAAATAATATCATCAAATATTGTTAAAGATTGAGGATAGATATACACTTATACATAAATAGTTTAAGATAATTTTTTTACTTCATTCAAGAAAGCATGAAATATTCTAATATAATGTATTTTCTTTTTCTATCTGCATGTACATTTTCTCGGTTTGCTCCTTCTCCTTTAGCAATTTTTCTTTACGCCTTTTTACCATTTTCTCGTGTATCCTTTTCATTTCAAGTATTTCCTTCATATCTTCCTTGTCTTCTTCCTTTAATAAAGAGTTACGATTAGATTAGAATTGAATGTACTCATTAAAGAGTTTAATTATTAAGGTCTATTAAAAAACCGTAAAAATATCTTACTGATTGATTCAATCGCAGTACGAGCGCTTTCCGCCCATCCGACATTGGCTGTGAATAATCATTTAATTTTTTCAGCCTCTCTTCCGGACTGACGCCTCGTTCGACAACAAGCACGATCCTCGCCCACTGTGCACAAAACAAAGTTTGTTTTTTATAGGGTAGAGGTATTCAATGCGTATCATCATATACAGTGAAACTGCCACCATCCAGGATTTTTACCGTCTAACAGCACGAGAGGTGTCCCAAAGTGTAAGTTTTACATATTTACGAAGTACAATTGAAGAAAACATTTTTTAGCTACATTTTTCGCTCCACTGATTTAAGTTAATCCCTCTTGGCATATGGTATACAAGTAAATTGAATAACACCCGCGATTACAATTATTTTTAGATATTCAAATTTTTAATGTTGTTTCACATTGTTTCAGAATTTCAAAACAGCGTCATATAGCAAGTTTTCTATTTTGATTAGAAGCCCGAGTTCAATAATTTATTTTAAAGGGATAAGATCTTGCGGGGGTGTTACCAAACCTTGTTACTTTATTAGAAAGTTATTAAATTAATGAAAAAGTGACAGACCTGTCTTTGCCACTCATTCCGAGTCTCTGCAATCTTTTGGTATGTGTTACCCATCATGGCAATCAGCATGTTGACTAGCAGGATAGCCACGATAGCCATGTACACGACAAAAAGAGACTACAATAAAAATTCAAGGTTGCAAGGCATAATTATAAATATTAAGAAAGAAGGAGTCATAGAAAAGAAACCATGAGCTACTATACTTGAGGTTTAAAGCAAAACGGATTTTTTTTACTTAAAATACGTAAATAAAGTGCGAGGTGCGAGATACTGCCCCCATATGGCCTACTCTCCCCTATTTATATTCTAGTGTAGGTTTCTTAGCTAGTTCACCCAAAATACTGGTACAATTTAAAGAAAATGAAGCGCATCAAACACTTACCTTGCCCTCCATCTCATGCTCTGTATTTTCGAAGGCGTCGTAGTAGTCGCCAAAGTTTGTCATGCTCATCAGAAACATAGCCATTACGCTCTCCATCGGTGAGGGCATAGGATTAGCTTTCGAGTCATCCACTCCTTCCGGTGTTACAGGATTGTCGAAAGACAAAAATATTATGTAATAGGCTAAAACATAATTGATAATTAATCATTTATAAGCAATGTTGTACTGAATTTTCATTGTTCTTAGTTAGGTAATGAATCGAAGGTTGAATATGTTTATAGAGTCTACTAACTTAATAATTAATAATTAAGTAAAATATTCTTTAAATTATAACATTGTAAGGTGTTACAATTGTTTGTGTATATTTAAATTATTTAATGTATACATGAATCCATTAGATCATTGCTTATTTTTCAAAGCTTGTTTACTCGAAAAAATAGTCGAAATTGTGAAAAGAGCATAACTAAACTCCTAAAATAGCAGCTGAAATAGATGACTTATATTGGCCTATTGGCACAACGACAAGGAAAAATAAAGTCCAATCTGTCCTGTTGAGTTGTTTAAAGGTCTAGTCAATAATAATTCTGTCCTGCACAAGTGGGAGATTGATCAAGCCAGCTAATTTTTGACGATTTGCGAAAAAGTTTCGTTTTCCCGAAAAAGAAACGGAGAGAAGCAAGCGGGACTGTTATAAAGTGCTAACCGACTCAGCGCTGATGAATGATACAAGTCAATGGCACGGTGCCATTACTCTTTAGCGGATGAGAGTGACAGCGATGATTCAGCTTTTACATGTTAGAGCGAGCGCGTTGCGTAATATTTAAACGCGCCTGCACCGTTAACATAATCTGACCTTGACATAGTACAGACCGCTCAATTCCTTGCATTCTGTCAAAGATCCCGAGGGGCGAGGATTTATGTCAATGTCGGATTACAATGTTCGACGCTTATGTGGCTCGATTTAATAGTGGCGTAAGTCTTTTATCCAGTTTGTCTCTATGCTATAGTAAACCTACCATATCACTCGCAGTCCATTTCCGTATTCGATTCATGTGAATATTTACGTACAAAGTGTCAAGGGATTGTACCAATTAATTATTAACAGAAAAATTAAATTAAAAATCGTGATTGAAGTTAGTGCAAGTCGTAGTAAAAATAAAGTGCACAGGCATCATAAAAAGGAAAATAATGATTGAGCTTGCGTGTGCCTTGAGAAAATCCCATGACGAAGACGAGGTAGATGGAAACGAATCTTAGAAGGTCACCCATGATCATGCGGTAGATCATGACAACGAAGGGTCCTACGGTTTTAAAGCCTCTGCAGAAGAAGAGGAAGTACGGAGCAGTAGTGAGCATGACGACGACAGCGAGCATATCCTCAACCTCGTCGGCGCAAGCTGCTCGCAGAAACGGGAAAGATAGGAGTATGCAGCAGGAAAAGAGAAACATGACGCGCGACGGAGCTGTCATCTGCAATTGAAATTTTCTCCTCGGTTAGTGCACTTTATATTAAGGTAAGCTAAGAGTGGGAGCACCGGGCACGGCTCGGCCTTACCAGGTTCTCGATAAACATGTTGAGCCCAAGGAATCTCGCTTCTCTCAAGGCGGCGCATATATAAAGTATCGCGCCGAATTCCATCAAGATCTCGGCTGTCAGTCTGATTTTAGCCAGCGAGTCCGTCATGTGCATGAGTCGACACTCCTCGGTTAGGTCATCCCACCTTCAACAGTTTTTTTCAGTATCAGACATTAGACATTAGAGTCCTTCTAAGCTCACCTGCTCACAAAAACCTTTCATTATATGCGAACATTTCATTACGTTGTAAATGTTGCTGAGTTAAAAATGAAAAATGTAAAGAAGAGTATCTCTTTGTAGGTGGTGTTTACCAATCATCTTTGTTTTGTTCCTTCTGCAATACGAGCACTTTCGTTTCGTTCAGCTCGTACGGACCGTCCTGAGTATCGTTGTTTAAACTACTGTTGAACAGCTCAGTCGCGACGTCGACGTATTCCAGGCTGTCATTAATCAGTAAGTCGGTGCTTCTTTTAGTAGGAGCCCATAAATCTTTTATTGTTAAACTGATATTTGAGGCCATCCTCAAGCTGATCTGCTCAAGAGAATCGATGCTAACGTTACTTATTGAAAACTTTAGGTGTTCTGCGAGATTTCGAACGAGAAGCGAAGAGATTGTCGCCTCAAGGGGCTCCAGTGAAACACGGCCAACCGGCCTACTTTCGGCACTGGTCGTATTGTTCGTAACTAGCTGAGTTGGAGATCCATCCCCTTTTAACACTGGGCCTGGTCTCAGCGTAAAACTTATCAATGAGAGAACGAAATAACAGCAAAATAGATAAAATTGACGGTAGAACCTGAAATTCAAAAGGGCAATAATTCACGATCGTTCTTTCTTCTGAATGGCGCATTTTTTCATTTAAGAATATGTATTACTAACCTAGACTTAACAAATGTATTCCATTTAGCGTGTAAAAGATCAATCAGTATGCCATCCATCAACTCAAGATGCTCGTCTTTATCCTGTAAAATAAATAAACAGACAAAAACACAATGACTTAATTTATTACACAGCCGTGATATACATAGCCATATTTTATACTTGCCCCAAATACGACCAAATTAAGAGCTGAATTGTTACTGATCTTGCCAGTATCAACATCGATGGTGTCTATCTGAGATAGCGGATAGGCAGCGCACGTGATGCTTCCAATTTGCCAGTATATTTCTCTCTCGATGTTCAGAATGTGGAAGAACATTTCTATCCGTGCAAGTTTAGCAGCTAGAGTGAGTGGTGTTAAATGTTGCACATTCCGAACAGATAGCGAAGATCCAACCTCGTACGCCACATCAAAGGTCGCCTTCAATTTAACAATTTTGTTCTCCAGTTACTCAAAGAGAAATTGCTTAAAAATAATTATATTGACTCTTTAAAATTAATTACTAAATGTTTATGCACAATTAAACTGGCTCTTCTAATACTTGATTAATTAATTAATTTTTTTATCTTGCAGTACAACTGTTTCTCACCAAGAAGATTTTCTTGGCCATGTACTGTGAGCATAACATGTCACAAGTGCAATGTCGATAAACAAGGCTTTATAAGGGAGCTATTTTATAAAATTAAAATTGGTGTAATTGTTCGCAACTTAATAGTGTTCGGACAGCTTGCATATCAAGACTTACGAGTTTTTGATAAATGACAAGCATGTGCAGTACAGTGTTGCCGTTCGTGTCTTGTTTATCGGGATCAGCACCTCTGGCGAGTATTAGCCGGTAACACTCCTCCTGACCGAGGCAGGCAGCAAAGCTCAAAGGATATTCACCCCAATATACGTAACTGCAGCGTAAAAGTGAAATGAAAAATGAATAAATTTCGCAATTAACGCGTTTAAACAAATGGATAATGAAGAAGGCTCATTACCCGTCGTAACTTGTTTCGGGGCACACGCAGACCCATTCGTGCTCGATGCTGTCGTAGCGTGACGCCTTTTGATCTTCCGGGCACATAAAGTTCCCGAAACACCTCTCGTTCACATCAGCACCACTGTCGAGCAGAAATTTAACCATCGCCGGATCCTCGTTCACTATCGCGATATGCAGCACGTTCTCACCTGCGTAATGGTAGGGCAGCTGAATAATGTTAAACCAACTTTTTCGCCACTTCCGCACGCTCGACAAAATCCGTGCCCTCAAAATCGAGCTTTCAACACGAGGTAGCAAAAAATACCGTACGATGCATGTGCGCTAAAGAGATTCTTAATTTACTTTACCGCACTTGTATCGTAATGTATAAGTATTACAAGTGCTTCTGAAAATACGCTCTCGTTCACACTCACCGTAGTATTCATCGTCGATATAAATGTCGTTGATGAGCTTCGGGTAGAAGCGCAGAAGACGTTTCGCCAGATCAGCATGAATCGCCGTGGCGTTCAACATGCACAAGTGCAAAATTGTCTCACCGACCGCTCCGCGTTCACTCAGAGTCCAGCATACCAGTCTGTATTTACTCTTGTCTAGCTCACAGTTTTTGCTATTATTTCTTTTAAACTTAGTATATTACCGCTTATTTTTCCTATTGGATATTGGACAATTTTCATTACCGATTTTTCTTTCGTCAACCTCCGGCTCATTCAGCATGTCCTTGTCTATGTCGTAGTCTTCCGGCTTTTCCATTGCCTTTAGTTCTGGAAGCTGCATCAATCGAAATTGCGACCATCAGTGACATTATTTTTCATAAAGGTGTTTAATTTTTTCTATTGTTTTAATCTCTCTTTAATGACCATTTTATGCCTCGGCCTGTCTTTATTCCTCAATAGCACGAGTTTTGATATCGGTATCCATTTGCCCTTGCCACCGTTATACAAAAAAGGCTCCACTTTTGTTCGAATCGCATGATCAAGTTCAGCGTACTGCTTTGTTTGAGATGCCCGCTTCATCATGTCTACTAATAATCCACCGCCTGCAAAATAACAGCGCATTAAGTTTTATAAGTTTCTTAATCTTAATACTCTTATCAATTACCTTTCAAATCAACCAGTTTGTAGAGCAAAATCGAAGAAGCGTCTGTTTGCTTTTTCACGCCGCTTGTTACGTTGCTCTCGGTATTGCCCATCTTCTATACCTATCAGCTAATTCTCTTAACCATCTGCTTTTAGAATCACGGTAGACGTACTGACCAATTCGAAGATGCAGGACGCCCAGTATTTTGCTGCGCACGCCGTTACCATGACGCAAAATCGACGTATCGATCAAACTTTATTTTGTAACTTCGAAACGATCAAGAAGAATTCCTTAATTCAATGCACAATTGCTTCAATAAACAATTGCTTTTTTCTAAATTGTTGATAATATTAATAAAATGAAGAATTTTAATATTAATGTGGACAGAGTAGAGTCGGATATAGATAAAAAGGTGAGCGATATTATCTCACATCAGCTCTGTCCTGGAAATTTATAAATTTAATTACTTCCGCTTACTCTCTACACATTTGCTTTGTCCAGGAAATTCACGACGATTTAGATTTCTTTAATTAGCTTTAGGTAATTAAATTTTTTTAAGGTCACTCAATTAAAAAATGGTCAAATTTCCAACTACGTTATCAAATTATCTTTCACAAATTCTAAATTAAATTCAACAGGACATAATAGGAACTATTTAATTCTTGATATTTCAGCTAGCCCGTGCAAAGGTATAGGTGTTCCACCTATAAATATGAATTTTACAACCGTCTATTAAGCAATGAAAATTTAACTGCAATATCGAAATAATGTTTGGTTACCCAAACGAACGATCGAGGCTTAGCGGCATACCGGAAATCAAGCAATTTAAGCTCTTTAAATAGAAATTGACTACTGACTCTAAATACGGTAAGATTTTGCTGAATATTTGTCGAAAGCAAATTGTAGAACACAATAATCATCAATTTTAAAATAAAGCCAAACTTTATCGAAATCGATGTACCGTAGTAAAAAGCAAAAGCATGGCCGGGTCTTTAGCTTACTATACACGTTAAACACTCGGTATTGACGTTATTACGACCAAGTGGGATTAAATACCTATTAACATTTAAAAATATACCGATCTTATTAATACTAGGGGAGAGCGGGAATTAGCGTGCCTACGATCAATGCCAGGATTTGAGAAATAGTGGCCGGCCCATTATATAATTTATATCACATTATTATGTATAACTAATGTTAGTAGTAGCAAATTAAGCGAATGATCTCCAATAAGAGCTTTAGATTGATAAAAGCTTCAGGGAGTAAGAGAGAAATTGAAAAATTGCACGTTTACATGATATACATTTTCAAATCTTCCAACCAATTTCTCTCCTACAGTTGTGTAGAAGAAATAGCGTGAAATTAGAAGCAGATATTCTTCATGTTATAAGGAGGATAGTAAATAAATGCCTATAAGTCGGAATTACAACCCCTTAATTTTATAAAATTCAACACAAAAATTTTGCTTTTTGTAATATTCAAATACAACAGGTAATTAGACTGCTTTGAATTAATTGACGTGCCTGAAAATATCAAGACCACTTTGTGTCTGAAAAAGACAAAAATGAATATACGTGAAAAGAAAACATGGTTTGCAACAAAGCTATAAGTTGGTTTTTTGACCTCTTGTTTTGAACCTGAAAAGGGCAATTTACGCTTTTCACGAGGTTACTTCTCATTGTTACATGATCCTTTTTTTTACGATTAATTGTTCTGAAAAATTATACGTATTGAGAGTCAAGGTAAGGCTTCAAAGTAATATTTGAGTACCTGACTCTATAGTGTAAGGGTATTATAACTACATGGGGTTGAAGAAAACAAAGGAAGGGCGTAATACAACCGATGTTGTACATGAATCTCGACATGAATAGTACACAGAAGTATAGAGAGCCAGTGCCTGTATACATGTAGCCTGAAGCAGCAGACTATCAGACTGAGCCAAAGGCTGGGCCGAGAAGTTTTTCTAGCGGCTGTAAGGTAAAAGCGGGAGTAAATGGAAGTAAAAGGGTATTTTAGTAAGTAATATTGATCTGTGCGGTGGGAATTAATCGGTAGATAGAAGGAACAATCGAACGGGGCACTCGAACTTTTGGTAGCTTATTTGACTGCTCCGAGTGCGCGGCATCAGTCGCGGCATCAGTCGCGGCATCAATCGCGGCATTCGCGCACGTAGCCGAATTCTGATACACACACCGTGGGGCGGAGTGCGCGAGTGCGCGATATATCATCATAAGTAGCTCCGTCTCGTTCTTGCGCTCGCTCCGACTCAGGTTTACCTCCGCGACGGCCAGGCTGCTTGGGTCAGTGAGGCACGCGCTTCCGAGTTGCAAGCACATCAACTTCTTACCGCGACACTTGGACGCGTTGCTTTACAGGGAAGAATCGTTAGGGGCAAAGTACTCGACTACTTGAATCAGTGAATATAAGTTGATCATTCGCTCACTTGACCATGTAAGTAAGCTTTGATTGTACCTTATTTGGACGCTCAGCGACTGCAGCGGGTCTCGCTTGCAACTATCCTTGCGATTTTTTCATTCGAATAATTTGAAATACATCCTTTGCTTGCATTTCTGCCCTCTGTTAGTTTTTTAGTTAAAGCTTCTTTGCGATTGAACTTTGCTGTGCGATCAAATTGTCCAATGGATTAATTGGTGCATCGCACTGACTAAATAAATATCGTCTTGGCCCATCGTGGCACGAACTCTAAGATATTTTTTACAGCTCTTCGAAAGTTCGATATACCTTCATAATTATTGAATATCGTTTTTTAATAAGTTTCTTTTTTACTAAATAGTTTTTAAAACTATTTTTGTCACTCTTGATTTTTGACGAATGAAATGATATTCTAGAATAGCAAACAAGTAGTAAACTAACTCGAAAAGAAATTAAATAATAAACTTATTCATAATAGTCGAATGCTCGATATATCGTGAGTCATGTGTTCATTATGCACCTGAAGCAGTATCGTTCGAATTCCGTTGGTCTTTTTATCTGTTCACCTTTGTAAACATTAAGCACTGCTGTACGATAGGAGGTAGATTCGCGTAGCAGGCGGTAGGTGCGGCAGCAACGCGAGAAGGTGACCGCCACCGGTGAATAAAAAAAAATCTCGGCCGATAAGCTGCCGTCATCGCGCTTAAAAATAATCGATGTTGACCGCGCAAGAGTAGAACTTACGCGAGTCCATCGCCGAACGTCGAACGGGTATTTACTTATTACACTTGTGACACCACCGCGTACAAATAACTATTACGAATAAGTTTATCCGATCTCTCTACAGGTATTAGATCGGTGCTACGATATTATTATGCTTACGCCAAACTTCTCTTTTATCGCCTCTATATAGTTAACTATAATTACCTCAGTTCAACATTCTCTCGCTCAGACTCGAAACTTAAAAACGATCAAGTTTCGACCATTTAAGAAACAGGCCGATCTGTTTATCGTTCGCATTCCTCCGTTCTTCTGCTTGATAAAGAGTCAAAAAAATTTACCGGAAAAATAAATAGCATAGATCTGCACACCGAGTAAGTGTGTTATAGGCGGGCAAAATCTGCCAAAGCAAAATGAACATTTTTCTAGGCCATTTGCCAAAGCTTGACTTGCTCTCTTTTCTTTTCTTTGCGAGTTGCAGGTAAAAATAAAGAAACCTTTACTTTTTCACGGCATTCTCCTGCAGAGAAAATTATCAATACCTGCTACTAACAAGTGACACAAGTGATGGAGATTATTTTACTGCACGTATAGATAATGGCTATAAATGTTGAAATTGTTTTCAATTGAAGGAAGGAATTCGAAGGAATTCGAATTCAATTTATCGGTCTTGTATAACTGAATTAAATATCAACATTCCAACTAAACCGTTACCGTTAACAATCGTAATTTTTTTTTAAACAAGCTTGACAATTGTTAAGTGTCTATAAGAGCAATAGAATATAATTAATAGTTTGAATCTCGACCTTTTTCATTCTTTTTCTATTGGAAAAGTTACCGTATGTATAGAGGCAGCTACCAGCCGGTTCTGATTATTACAGGCTTACTGGCAAAACATTAAACGATTCACAGCTTGTACACAAGGCTCATCAGCTCATCGCTCATAATGCATCAGAGCAGAACTAGAGTATCATAATTCCGAGTTAAAAACTTTAAGAAATTGGAAAATTTAATAGAAGGGCGAGGATCCAAGTGACTGATAGAAGCATCGCAATTAACTGAGTTGCTTCAATTTTCCGATAAACACGGCGTGTACTTTTCGTGTACTCGCACTACTTTATAATCTGTGGTTACGGTAATTAGTATCTTGACTGAACTATAACCGTGCTTGTTTGCGCGTCAGAAGCGAGCGCCGGCGTTAATGTGTGTAAACGTGCAAAGAGCCAGTGAAGGCTGCTGCTCGAACCCACACACACATACATTCATATGTAGAACTAAAAATCTATTCCCAAGAATTCAATACATATTTTCAAGCCAGTTGCTCGCATTTTTTTCAATCTCACTCAAACTTTGAGCACGGCTTTGTTAAGCAAAAATTTCAACATTACATCTGTTTCCCAAAAATTTAGACTTTCAATATTTGATTATTCAACTGCGAGTAATTGCTAATTCTTTTCCTACTTGCATTTGATGATTGTTGGAATGTGCATGATTTTTGGAACAAGAAATATTTTTTGTCGCAAAACTTTTCTGGCAGCTGAGCTGTCATAAGGAAATTACTTATTTTGAGCGTTAGACCCTAATATTTTGACTTTCTTTATATATCGGCAAAAATCAACGGTGCTCCCAATTTCTCCAAAAATGATTTCATTTTTTTCCGAGAATAATGAAAAACAAATCCTGTTAAGAAGTCCTGTTAATTTGAGCATATCGTGCAAAAATGCTGATTTTCTTCTTCTAAAAGCACGAAGCATTAAGAATTCAACATTAACACAGTATTACTACCTGTTACCAGTACAGCTCGAATTTTCAACAAAGATAACACGAAATACGCGCTAATATCAGTAATGATTCACTGTATAGGAGCGCACGGGCCACGATTCTGTAGAGGTATACATTACTTCTGGCGCTTCACCTTGCATGCCATGGCCCATGAAATCTCGAAGAATATTCAAGAAACTTACTTCCTTTCAATGTTTCTCAATAGAACAACAATAGCTACAGTGGTGCGCACATTCTGCAGAGCATTTCATTTTTATCGCTTATGCAAATACCAGGACAAAAGGAAAATAATTGTTAGAGTGATTTTCCAGCTGACAGTCAATTGTGCTTTAGCGTATTACAAAATTAAACAGCATAAATGTAATTACTTCACGGGTAGTTATTTATTTCTCGAGGAAAGCTGGATTTTTGCAATTATTTTCATTAGATAGATGAATGTCGGTCTAAATCCGCGCTATATCATGGAAATCTTTTATAATAAAAAAAATTCAACTGCAAATCTTAATGTTCGCAGTGGAAAAATCTACTGGATTAGAAAAAGTACATTTCTAAAAAGTAAATTCTACATTTCTTTTTTATAAGCTTGTTCCATAAATACATACTTACAAAAGTAAAATAAACTTGCCATTTACAGCTAAATCAGTTGTGTAAAATGCAAAACCTTCTGTTTATTTTTTTCGTGTGTGTTTGCATCTGAGTATTGTTTGTTGCTGCATGTATTCCCTCATTTGTAGGAAGACGTCTTGTCGCGATTTGATGAACTCGCAAAGTTTCTCTTTTACGTAATGACGTATAAATGTATACTTAAATCGCTGAATAAGTACAGCCTTGTTTATGAAAAAAATCCCATTCATTTTCAGGTTTTTATATGTGCAGAAAAAACAGATTGAACTCTACAGCTATTATTTATGTGAAGGGGGAGAGAGAGAGAGGGAATCTTGTAAAATGTGCCTTTTTTGTAAGACAAACAGCACACATTTACAAGAGGACGTTTATTACGGTTTTAAAACCATGCAACGTTTTTGAACAATGTCTGTTGTTCAAGGGGGAGACCTGCGAAATGAACTTTTTTTTCACTGGAATCTCTTGAAATGTGCTTTTCTTCGTTAGGAGCGGCGATTTGTTATCAAGAAAAGAGTTGATTAAATTTATCTTAATGATATGTCCTCACATAGGTACTTTAAATAAATGTTTCGAGAACATTTTTAATGATTGATCGACTGGTATCGGTTTAGTCTTTACTTATAAGCAGTGTAAAATGAAACGGGCGAACTTTGCAGAGTAGTCGAATGAAAGTATCTGTTTGCATATCTAAAAACATATAGGAACTTTGAGAAAATAAAAGATGATTAAAGGATAGGATGCGTAATAAAAATACATAACCATAGTCGAGTGGGTTCTATGATTTGATCAGTAATTATTTTCGAAGAAATAATACTATGACGCGAAAGTGTATCGTTATTATGGGAAGTTTTAAAATAATTGCAAGTGAACATACGCGTCAATTCTAACCCAGTGCGCAACTACCAAATATCGCGTATTTTATATATTTCATAAATACCATTAAGTTTTTATTAAGCAATTAGATCAGAAGCAAAATAAAATGAGTTTAGTCACAAAACGAGCAATAAGCGCTTATCGAGCAAACAATTAAGACATCTTTTTATTTAACTTAGATCGTTAAAAAATGTGTATACATAAATGTGTACGAGCTACCGAAACTGTTATTATTAATTTGACATGCACGGTTATTCGATTATCAGATTATTGCAGGCTCGCTTGCACGCGCAAATTTAAGCCATCCTTAGCAATTTGTAAGTAATTCAGTCGGTATTCGTTGACTGCATAGTGTTTAGGAAAAAACTGCGTCAACTTTTGAGTTACGCGAAAAGAGGTAAAGAGTTTATCGGCGTGAAATTGGTTATAGCTTTGCAGCGACTTAATGTGTGCATCACAAGTGGGTCAAGAACATAGTCCCGACGTCGCGCCCACCGTGGACGCTTAATTGCTCGCGCCTGCTTAATTTTATTCAAAAGGCCCTGAATCTGCAGATTAATTCTCATTGACTACGCTGCTACTGTGCTATTACTAGTTGCTACTGAGACATCGAATAATCTTACATTCGAAAAATAATTTTTCGCTAACTGCATTACAATGTTTTCAGCTGACCGTGCGGCTCTTGAGCTGTCGTTTATTCGATAGTATTATTTTAAAATATTTTTATTCGTTTATATTTGGCTGCTTCGCCTATACGCTGCTCAAAGCTTTTCAAAAGGATCCGCGTGGCGCCGGTATCGAGTGGCTAAAAGCTCAGTGCATAATCCATCTCGCCAAATAATTGAGCTTTTATCTTTATTTCATTTCTTGATGGACTCGCCCTCTACGACATTCCTATTTGAGTTGCGAAGGTATATATTATTTTGCTTCGTCATCATGTTTGAGGGAAAAGGAAAGAAAGTCTGATATAATCTTTAAAGAAATGGTCTAACGAATGCCTATTACGCGTTGCCGCTCCTACGGAAGAAAAGCTGCACATTTGGGAATTGTTCGTTTTTTCTACAGGAATTGTTCCTAGGACCTTTACCAGATGCGACACGATATGTGCTACAACGTGCGAGCTGCAACTTGTTATATCGTTCATTACTAAGGCAGCCGAGAAGCAGATTGTTTCGCGTTTCTTTGTATTGTTAACAGTTAACTGCTGTTACGTTGAAGAAAGTATAATGCATTATCAGCAACAAGTTGGACATATAACTTTACAACTTGTTGAATCATTAACTTATTATCAATTTGTTACTCAATTTACTACTTTATTTATTTATTTACGAAGCAATTTATAATAAAGACTTATTAGTTTTCGCGATTTGCAGGCAATATTCGTGGTGGTTGAAAGAGAGGAAGAGGGTGTCATGGAGCTGCTTGTTGCTCCTGTCAGTTGTTCCCAGCATGCTGATGACTACGTGGGCGCACCCAGACTACACGGGCCTCGAGGGTCAGCCCTATTGTGCCCAAAATCAGCGCAAGGGTGTCTGTTGTTTGGGTCGTCAAGATGACTGCAGCGTACCAATCCTCGGCACTCTCTGCTATTGCGACGACTTTTGCAGCAATCGTACGCTCGAAGAAGACTGCTGCCCCGACTTCTGGTCCTTCTGCAGGGGCCAGGAAGACCCCAACAAGCCTGGAGATGCCATTGATCCCCGTAAATTCATTAATTTATTAATCTTTTAATTTTTCCTCCTAACATTAATGATGGATATTAATTTTAAATATTAAATAATCAAGTGTCGAGTATTGACATTGTTATAGGACGAGTCTTAAGGCATTACTTATACTACTTATACTTTTATTCTAGTTTGTTTGTACAAAGGAAAGACTTATTACCGAGGTCAAAAGTTTCAAGAGAATTGCAATACTTGGTAATTTCTTTTATAAATTTAGAAATGCTTATGTTTACGCTTACGATAGTGCTAGTTTCCTTTAAAATTAACAAAGCGCTAAACGCTTGTCTCTTCTGTTCTCTCACGTGACGTAGCAAGTGTACTCGCGTAAGCAATGATGAAAGGCAAGTCTTTTGCGAGACCAATGTCTGCTTGATGGATCAAGAGATTATCGACGCTGTGAATATTCTTGAAAAGTCCGATTGGGTGGCAAGAAATTACTCATTTTTCTGGGCTCGTACGCTGGACGAGGGTCTGTCGTTAAAACTCGGCACGAAAAACCCAAAGCAGTCGGTAATTTGAAAAAGCACCTTCGATCGATGCATAAATTAAACAGTTGTTAGAAAACTTGTCTAAACTCCATTAAAACGTTTCACTGAGTGCAGGTGTACCGGATGAATCCGGTTAGACGTATCTATAACCCGGATGAGCTACCGAAAGAGTTTGACTCGCGGATCAAGTGGTCCGGTGACATAACTCCAATTCAAGACCAATATTGGTGCGGCGCCTCCTGGGCTATATCCACCGTTGACGTCGCCTCCGACAGATTCGCCATCATGAGTAAAGGAGTCGAGCGAGTCCATCTAAGTGCTCAACACCTCGTCTCCTGCAACAACAGAGGCCAGCAAGCGTGCGATGGTGGTTACCTCGATCGGGCCTGGCTCTTCATGCGCAAATTCGGGTAAGCTTATGGCCAAACTTTCCTTTAACTTTTACTTTTACATTTACTCTTTTTTACTTTTACTTAATTACAGCTTGACCGATGCCGAATGCACCCCTTGGATCGGCAGAGGAGACAAGTGTCGAATACCACGACGCAGCAAACTGTCAGAAGCTGGCTGCAAGAAACGAAATTCGTACAG
Source organism: Eurytoma adleriae (assembly GCA_900480045.1). NCBI lineage: Eukaryota > Metazoa > Arthropoda > Insecta > Hymenoptera > Eurytomidae > Eurytoma > Eurytoma adleriae. Next base: position 41,277 of record UXGC01000904.1, read on the forward strand.
TCTGAGGAACGAACTTTACAAAGTAGGTCCTGCCTACCGACTTGGTAACGAAACAGATATAATGCACGAAATTTTAACATCCGGTCCTGTTCAAGGTACGAAACACATTTTCTGACAAATTAATTATTCCAATGTCCAATTCAACAAGTATAGTAAAAAAGTCTTGGCCATGTTTACAAAAAATATTTCATATTTTATAGCTACAATGAAAGTTTACCACGACTTTTTTAATTATGAATCGGGCATCTACAGTCACTCGAGGATCTCTGAACGAGCTGCAACGGGTTATCATTCGGTCAGAATTGTCGGCTGGGGTGAAGAACCATCGGCTCTCAGTGGCAGGACCATTAAGTTCTGGGTGAATATTTTTATACGAATAGTCTGTTTTGAATAGAAAACATCAGCTAATAAATTTAACCCAAATTTGAATTTTATACAATTTTAGCGAGTGGCTAATTCGTGGGGCCGAGAATGGGGCGAAGATGGTTACTTCCGGATTCGACGCGGCACAAATGAATGCGAGATAGAAAGCTTTGTTCTCGGAGTTTGGGCAAAGACCGTCTAATCTTTTTCCTGACATCGACGACCAACAATCTCTATTATCAACTGCGCTTATAAGAACCGTGCTTTCTCTTTGTGCCTTCCATCTCCCTACATGTACATATATACACACCTTCGTTTTATATTTATATATATAACAAAGCAAAAGTGTAAAAAGTCTTCTACATCATTTATTTTATGTATTTATTATTGTAACACCATGTAAAATCTAGTAATTCCCATTCAAAGTTAGATAAGATTTTGCATTTTTACTCAAATTTATTTGTTTTATTTTTTTTAAATTCTACACCTTTGTAATATCAATTAATTTCTACTGGTACTGCCAATCTTACAATTACATGTCCACTGTCCGGCAAATTATTCGGTAACCTCAGTTCCACTGTCTACAGCTCATCAACCAATGGCATTTCTATAAATTTTCATTAAAAACCAATCCAAATGCTTCGACAAGCCGAGCTGAAATTGCCGATTTATTTGCCGCGCAATCTTCACTGTTCAAGCCAAGTTATACCTGCATTGTAATTTGTACTATAAGTAGCGATTAGCGACAAAAAAGTGTGACATTTAATATAAAATTTGTATAATATAACTTTGATTAAAAATCATGGATATAAAATTCAGTGACAAATGATAATATCCTTGATAAAAATCTGTAACTAAAAAGTAGAGTGTAAAGGGTTTCAATGAAACTTTGGGCTCGATTTTCTTATGCCAAAATGTTAGTGCATAACTCAAAATTTTCGATGCAGTAGGACCCCGAGATTATTTTTCTTTAAAATTTTTTATTTAATGAGCTGACAATTCCTGCGGTGTTCTCGAAAATTTTATAAAGAGTGCATACAAAGAAAATAAAAAAGAAGTATTTTTAGTAGGGGTGTAAACCTTCGTTATAATAAAATCTCACTATATGTTACGTTTCATCACCAAAAAAATAATATCTTGTCTCGGACCTGCATTCGCAAAGCTTTCCGGTAACAAACAACTGCACATTTTGCCGTCACTTTAACTTTTTATATAATTTGACATATGTTGTCATTTATTTTATTTAACTTTATGTAATTTTATATAACTTTTCATTTTTTAAACAATAATTATATAGTTCGTTCAAATAATTTATCCATCTATCGATAATTATTCACCTGCGGGATCATATATCATCACTATTGTGCTCTAAGGGCTGTTTACTTTTAACACATACTAATTCATCTTCGGACGGTATAACATCTTTTAACAAATCCAAAAATTTATCGAATGGGCAAAATACATCACATCCTGGTATTTGTTTAAGAACAAATGTTGATGGTATTCCTCGATAGTAGACTACCTATTTTCGAGAGACCATAAAGTTGCAGCCATTAATTTATTTTTATTTGTAGTTAAGTATAATAAAATAAGAAATAAAGTACCTGGATGTAATACTTCCCTTTCCATTCATATAACTCAAGAATAACGGCACTAGAATATTCAGGGACATGTGGGTGAAAGACATTCAATGTCTGAAGTAGCGCGGCAATATTGGTCTCGTGTCCACTGTATAACAATATTTTCCGATCTTTTGATGTAGCAGCGTTTCTAATAGCCTGCATCTCTTTCAGAATCACATGTAACAGTTTACCTAAAAGTTATAGACATTCTTTTTCAGATACTTTTTCATTTTTACCACTTTTACTTTTTCATGCTTTTTAAATATTATTAAGAGATCTAGACTTGTTGATGGTTAACCTCCGTTTAGTCGACGTAAAATCGTGTTGTAGCTAAAGATTTCGTACCAAAGTTGTATGCCATCAAAGAGTTTGCCACGTGGAAATATTTCTTTCGTCCAGTTAAGTAATGGTAGATTCATAGCTGACTCAGCAACGAGAATGTGGTAAAGATTGTACATATCATTGGGAATAACAATGTTTTTACCAGTCAACTCGGAAAGATTCTTCATGAAACTTTGGAAAGTCTCATATTTTGCCACGACTTCCGGTAACTTTTTTACCCTATTACGCTCCATTAAATATCTGAAGAAAAAGTCAATATTTAATTTGGTAAGATAAAAATAAAATGAAGATAATGATATTTTAGACTCGAAGTTATTGCTAAAAATAGGCGTGATAATTGCATATCATTTTCATGCGATCAGCACACGATCGATTGTATTTTTAAAAGAGATGGGAGGTATTATTACTATTCTGCAGCCCTGACAGAAATACGCGCATTGTTGATAAAGTTAAGGCCTTCTTACTCTGGACATTCTTCAGGGACCATGAGCCAATCTTGAGCGCCAGCAGTGTAAGTCGTAGGTATCGGCTGCCAATTAATTTTATCGTGCCACCTTTGTCTGCCCTGTGGAGGAAAGAGAGATGAAAGAAGCAGCTGTAGACATAATTTGGCTCTTTTGTAGTACGTGCTTCGGGCCACCAGTGATTCCGGTAGATACGTGTCACCAAGGAACTCCAAGTATCGCTCTCTTAACAACTTACCTAGCTGATATTCTCGCAGTTTGCCCGCCTACGGAAAAATCACTTTTCTCAATCCTCAGAAATATAATGCTATTTACGCTTATTATTATAGATTGAAAAAGCAGCAACATTTACATTTGTCATACCACCAAGGCCTACTGGATAAAATGTATGGTTGTAGTAAGGATCTTTAGGAAACAGTTCAATAGGATCAGGAGTCCTATCCCCATGTCGAAAGACCTCAAAAGAACAATTCAATAAAATTTCATCAATCTGATAATACATAAACTATTGATTAAACTACACTTACTACACTGAACAGCTTTAACTCTGGCTGGCTATTCCTTTCCGCAGCTTTAACAACTTCGACATTTAAAAGTACAATACTAGCCAAAAATATCACGAATGTAACATCTCTGACTGTTTTTTTCATTTTTATCACTGAAATCCAATTTATTCAATTATAATTTATTATGTATAAAAAGTTTATAGATACAAAAAATTACGTTATATGGGTCTGATAGAGAATTAAAATATAATCGATACGTATTTTTTTCTTTTTTCATTTCAATTCAATTTGTTTAATATAACAATCGTATCGTGCACATGACGTCACGATTTTACACGTCACAGATATAATACCCTATGGCGACGTCGCGTCGATAACAAAATTTTAACTTGCGATATTTTTGTGAATAAACATTGAACAGACGAAAGAAAAAATACGCATATCGAAAAAATATATATCAAAAGGGTGGCGTTCAGAACTTTTCGATTTCGCAATAAATGTCGCATATGTAGAGTAATTTTAACATCGACTTGAACACGAATACAATAGGATTAGCTACACAAATATTTTTTTAGATTCGCTAAATAAATATAATTTTGTTATATTCGCATCTGATAAAGTATTGAAAAAGAAGCGGTACGTATTTCTATTTCTTCTGTTCATTTATATATTACACATAGGCGCGCGCGCACACGCTCACTAAAATGTAATTTTCTTATACTTACAATCAAAGTTCAGTCCGTATTTGCACCTCATAAAAATTAATATTATTTGCAATGCTTAATATTGTATGCCTACTCTCAAAACGTGAAAGAATAAAAAAGCACTACTATAGAAACGAGTGTATAACTGAGCCAATCGAGCTTCTAGTGGCCGTTTTTTCTGAGAGTGATTTTTTGCATTTTTCACTCTTCTACTTTAAGAGAGTAAGATACTTTTTCTACGATAAAGTAACGCGACGAAAAATTAACTTAATAATACAATCCGCTATCCACAATCCGCAGCAATTCAACGAAATGTAAATATTTAAATGTGATAATAAAATTTAATGCTTACCCGACAAGCACACTCTGAAAAAAGAGTTCATAAAGAATACTTTATGAATTTTTGAATGACCGCGGACGTTAAAA